>JASSUY010030223.1:0-40392 GCA_032466535.1 Forpus xanthops
CCGCCCGCAGCCCCACCACCCGCCTGAGCCCCGCGGCCGCCCGGGGGGACTCCCGGCCCGAAGGGGATGGCGCTCAGCTCCCGAGCTCACGCCTTCTCAGTGGAAGCCTTGGTGGGACGCTCGGCCAAGAGGAAGATGCCGGATGGTCGCGACGAGGAGCCCGGGGCCTGCCGTCGGCAGAGCCGCAGAGCCCCGGAGACGGGTCGGTAGCGGCGGGGCCGCCCGCAGGGGACCCTCGGGGCAGGGACGGCGGCGGGGAGAGGCCTCCTCCTCTCCGGCAGTCCCCATAGCCGCCCCTCGCGTTTGTCTCCCCCCTCAGAAAAGCGGTCCAAGGCCGGTGCCGAGAGCCGGGAGGCGGGCGCCGGAGTGCAGGTGGAGCTGCAGGGCTCCGAGCTCTGGCGGAGGTTCCATGAGATCGGCACCGAGATGATCATCACCAAGGCCGGCAGGTATTTGTCCCGCCGCCCCTACCGCTCCTCTGCCGCTGCCCTCGGGTTTTTCTTTCCTTGTCGTTGCGTTTTCTCGTTCATCTTCTTCCTCCTCCTCCCTTCCTTTGTCTTATTTTCCTTTTTATCTTTTTCTCTTTCCTTTTTTCTTTCCTTTTCAATTTTTTTGTTGTTGTTGTTGAAGACTTTTTCTTTCTTTACACTTTTCTTTCACAGTTTTTTTTTCTGTTGAGTTTAATTTTTTTTCTTCCACCCCATGTCTGTTTTAGCTTTTCAACCCCTTTTTGCCGTTCCACCGGCACCTCTTACTCAGGACCTTTCCCTCTGCCCGCAGGAGGATGTTCCCCTCTGTGAGGGTGAAAGTGAAGGGGCTGGAGCCGCTCAGGCAGTACTACATCGCCATCGACGTCGTCCCGGTAGACTCCAAAAGATACAGGTACGGGGGATTCGGCGGGACAGCCTCACACCCCGACACCAGCGCGGGATCCCCCCGCACTCCGTGCGCTTATATGAACTGGGGGCTGCAGAGGCGGATGGGGGGTGCTGCCGGGCTCCCTGCACCTATAGATGCTATAGGTGCAGGCCGAGAAGGGCTCGGCGCAGTCTGACCGCAGCCGGCCGGGCCAGGTACGTCTATCACAGCTCGCAGTGGATGGTGGCAGGAAACACAGACCACTCCTGCATCACCCCGCGGCTCTACATCCACCCCGACTCCCCGTGCTCGGGGGAGACCTGGATGAGGCAGATCATCAGCTTCGACCGGGTGAAGCTCACCAACAACGAGATGGACGACAAGGGGCACGTAGGTGTGGGGCAGCCCCGGGAGGAGCCGAGCATCCCCCCAGGGCAGCACCTCCTGCCCAGTGGTTGGGGGCTCGGACTGGGTCCTCGCGCGTCTTGCGTGGGGTTTTCTGTCCCTCCCGGGGCTCAGCCGGCCTCTCCCCGCGCAGATCATCCTGCAGTCCATGCACAAGTACAAGCCCCGTGTCCACGTTATAGCCCAGGACTCGCGCTTCGACCTGGCGCAGATCCAGTCGCTGCCTGCCGAGGGGGTGCAGACCTTCTCCTTCCAGGAGACAGAGTTCACCACCGTGACGGCCTATCAGAACCAGCAGGTACCGGGCACCGGTGGGGGTGCGGAGAGCACTGCGGTACCGGGGCCGAGAGCCGGAGAGCCCCGACAGCGGCCGGTCCCTGCCCGCCCCGAGCCTCAAGAGCCCCTCTCTCTTCCACCCTTCCAGATCACGAAGCTGAAGATCGACAGGAATCCCTTCGCCAAAGGTTTTCGGGACCCCGGCAGGAACAGGTAAGGGCCGGAGCCGTCCCGCCGTCTGCCCCGGCGCTCCCGCTGACCCCGCAGCGGAGCTCAGCCTGGTCTCGCCCCTCAGGGGGGTCCTGGATGGGCTTCTGGAGACCTACCCGTGGCGGCCCCCCCTCGCCCTGGACTTCAAGGCTTTCGGCGGAGACAGCCAGGGTAAGTCTCGTTTGCCGCCTTTTCGTACGCCGCCGCTCCCCACCTTCGCATTGCCGGAGCCCCCGCGGGGGCACGTTGAGACGTCTTCAACGGGTAAGAAACGAGGTGGGTCCGGGAAACGAACCGGCGGACACCGAAATGCTTTAGGAAGCCAGTTCCAGGCGTTTTCGGCCCAAACTCCAGTTCAAATCTGTTTGGGGATCGTCGGGGAGAGAAGGGCAGCGGCTCGGTCCGGCTTCATCCCGGCAGAAGTGAGATTTAGGTGTACAGAAAAAATTATCCGGGTGTAAGAGAGGCGAATTTCGAATCGGGTTGTTACGGCTTCGATCCTGTTACGTTAATTGTTTCCAATCCGTTTGAGAACAATTAAAAGCATGGTACGAGCAACGGCGGTAGCTTCTGCAGCGGCTGCTCCTGGGCGAGAGAAGGTATACACACCAGAAAATACAATCATCTGGGGTTTAGGGTGCAGCAGCCCCACATTCTGTCACCACCGCAGAAATGCAGCGAAGAGGGACAAGTTTTCCAGGGAAAACGACCTCTCTCTGCCTAAAGAACACCCATCGGTGCCTTATAGCCCCTGCCAGAAAACCACTTACTGGAAGTATGAATTGGAAACTGGTTATTCGTAGTGCCATAGGGAAAAAAAGAACAGAACATCGGCATGCTGGAGTGCTCCGGTTTGGGCTTAAAGTCCGCAGTTTAAGTCTCACTTTTATCCGGAACCCTTCAAAGTATTGGGGCACACCAAACTATTGCTGGCTCTGCAGGGAAATACTGCAAAAATCGAAGCACAAATTCATACTGCATAGGCATGAGACGTAGAGACAAAAAATCGGGGTGAGGAGAAATAGAGGTTTAAGGGTTGTAAAGAGAACTGGATTACTCTTTATATATATATATATGCATGGCAGAAGGGCTGCAGTGGGGAACAACAGAACAGCAATGACAGTGCTCATCGTACAGATGCTAAAATATTAAGGTTTCCTGGGTTTGTTGGTTTTTTTTTTTTTTGTTTGTTTTGTTTCTGTTTCGTTTTTGTTTTTTTTTTTTTTAAATATTTTTTTTTGCTAGTCTTAATGTATTTGGTATTTTTTTTTGGGGTCAATTTCGTGGACTGATGTAAATATAACAAAATCTCCAATTCCACCATATTTATGAAGAGAAGCAGAAAAATAGGAATCCCAAAGCCCTAAAACCAGCAGGTAAATTAAAACAAAGCATGAACAATATGCTGAAGAAAGAAACCATCAATAAAGTTAGGGGTTTTAAGCCTAGTAGAAATGTCAGAAAGCATCTGCTCTGTGAGCTGCTGTGATTTCCATTCCCAAACTTGTACTGGGAATTGTGTAATATTTTTGCTTTAGGATACCTTGAAGCAAATACTAACATTTCTTTGCTGCAGCATAGGGATTCGTTTGCTGCCTTGCATTCACAAATATCAGCTCAATCACACCATTTTACATGAGCAGATGTTCCTAAGTCCTGGGAGGACCTCAGAATGTGAACATCAGGACAGAACAGCACCCTTGCCGTGTATCAGTCAGTGCTGATACACACACTGGCATCAAAAGGGATGGGTGGGACCTCTGAGCCCTAAAACATTCCTATATCATCCCAGCTAAGTGCTGCCCATATGTGATCCAACCTGTAAGATATTCTGCTTATTAGGAGTTTGCAGAATCCATTTACAGTACATCCAAACTGTGGTTTTTTTGAAGTTTGCTGTACAAGTAGATATGGCTCTGTTAACACAGTTGGTTCTGTGCCTCTGACTGCATATAAAGTCTGAGCAGATCACATCCAGACGGTGTATCGTTTGGAATGAAATGTAAATAGAGAAAAACACATAGCAACAATGGATCTGTATTCCCTTCATTCCTTTCCTAGTAACTTGGTAAGAAAATAAAGGGTGGGGGAAAAACCCTCTGGAAGAATGCAGTAATGAATGGGCAGCAGAGATGTTCAGCAGAGACGTGCAGCTCTTAAAGGCATTAGGAGAAGCCACCATCTGCTTAGCACCAAGGCCGGCAGCTCCAGAGCACCAGTCTTGCTCCAGAGCAGCCACCTCCTCATAGTTTTGGCTCTGACTGATGCTCTGGAGGATGATGAGCTGGGGCTGAGCACTGATATTACACACCAGTGGCCTCAGCAACACACACACACGTGAAGAAAGCCTGTGTCACTTTTCTACCAAACTATGAAAGTGTTCATTGATTCACTTCAGAAAGGAGAATACTAAAATGACATGTGCATTTAAAGCTTCTGGAGACACCGACAGTGTTCAAGGATGTGTTTCAAATTGCGTGGGAAGCCAAGTAAAATTAGTCAATTCCTGTGAGCAGGAAGGTACAAAAAAAATCTCCATCAGGCTGAATACATTTTTTTGTTCTTATGTATAGGGGCAAAAAACTGCCTGCAATTTGCACAAAATATAGGGAACTTAAAATAATGACGGGGTGTGTATAACAGGAGAGAGTTATTGGACATACAGTGAAGCACACACCCAGCAGGTACTGCATATGTGGAGCTCTACTTCATAGTTGTCCCAGTCAAGCGAATGGGATTAGACCTGTAAGAATATTGCTCTCAGACAAGTAACAACAAATAATACGTGGAGAGATCTTCCCATTTTTCAGGAGCTGATTTTTGGAGCAGATTTGCACTTGGATGGACAGGACCAGTAGGGAGACTTGACATGGGAGCCGGGGTCCTCCAAGGGTCTCTTGGCTGTGAACATCAGCCAGCCCAGCCTGGACAACTTCTGCTTTTGTTTTCAGGTGGGAGCTCCAGCTCTTCGCCGGTGACCTCCAGTGGTGGGACGCCCTCTCCTCTCAACCCCCTGCTCTCTCCTTCATGCTCTCCTCCTGCCTTTCACTTATCAGGAAGCAACGTTGGTGTGTCATGCCCTGAGACCTATCTACATAACCTCAATGTGCCCTTCTACTACAAGATTTGTCCTACAAGCTTCTTAAGACAGCATTCTCTCATCTTCCCAAGCCATGAAAAACTGGGAGGTGCCAACCCACATCTTTTACCCCACTTCATGGTGGATGTGCCAAGACTATCTTCCCTCGGCATAACCAATCTGAAAAACGCTAAGGCTGAAGACTTAAATGGGCAACGTCTACAAGTACCCAGTTCTGCTAGTCAAATGCTGTATGGATTACATGCATCTGGAAACATTTTCCCATCAAGTCCCATTGCTCGGGAAGCACTTAATTGTTCTTTACATCCTCCATATGGCTTGTACGGTTACAACTTCTCTGTGCCATCTAGACTGATGAATGCAGCAAGCCATTTCAAAGTGAGTGACAGCATTCCAGCTTCTTTGAGAGATGGCAGATGTAATCACTCTAACTGGCATCCAACAATTAACCATTGCCTTTAGTGGAATTATATATTTCTAAGCATTGATATGTAAAGCAAGCCTTTCCTTCCTTCATACCCGAGGGCTTGCCTGTTATTGACTATGAAATAGTGCATGGTACAGGAGCTGTGTGTCTAGGCATTTAGCTTTTTATGTGGGGAAATGTGTCATATTGTTGGGAGGGTGGAGGAGCTGGGATCATAGGGGGTCTGAAATGATCCACAGCAAGGTGGTACCTTTTGGTAATATTTATGTCATTGTTGTAGGTTAGGAGCAAACTGAACAGTCACCTTCTTAATATTTGCACTCTTAAGTGGGAACATAGACATATAGATTTCCACAAATATGTTTTCCTCAGACTCTTTCTCCGGCTTGCCTATAGTTAAATCAAAGCCCAGTGAGGTCCTGCTCACCCCACTGGAGCTTTCCACTAATTTCAAAGGGACTATTCAAGATTTTGAGTCAGCACAGGAGCTTTATTTGGCCAAGTGCTTAAGCATATTCTCAAGTTCCCTTGGCTTTAATGGGTCCTACTTAATGACATGAAACTGCCTTGTTCACCCAGGTGACTTGGTTACCAGGGTGGGGATGTGAAGTCAAGTGTCTGCTGGAAGGTAAGAGAAAGACAGGATGAAAGATGATGTGCTCCTACCTTGTGGGGATGAGAAAGTGGAGCCTGAGGTAGGGGTGCCCAAAACCCCCCTCTCCATGTTCCTGCGTCTGAAGATCTCCAGGAAGTGGTAGTGCAGAGCAACACCAGCATGGTGGGAAGGAACAGGGAATCTAAGAGACACACATCTCTCCTGTGGTGAGATGGATCATTGCTGAGGGACCGAGAGGGTACATCTTAGAGAGCTGCATGTGACGAAACAACCCTGGGAGCCCTGCAGGACGCTTCTCCTGCCTTGGACCTCAGCCTTGAGGGACTTAGGAGTCCCACCTGGGATCGCGTCCTCCAGCCTGAGGGAAGGGGCAGGGATGCTTCTGGCTCCGTCCTGTGGAGAATGCAGACCCTCTCCAGAGAGTTACAACTCTACAGGTCCCAAACCATGAGATTTTAAAATCCTTCCAAGAGTCCTGTTTGGTTTATTATAACCTGTGGATATTCTTGTTATTCCTGTAAATATTTAGCTCCCAATAGCACAATATAACTCACAGCAAATTGGGGCATAGGTTTTATTTTTAATTTGGTTGATGCTCTGTCCCTACCTAAAGCCAAATTTATTACCTGATATATGACAGAGATCTGAAAATAACGCTGAACTGGGACCAGCCACAATTTGGTAGTAAGGTAGAAGAATCCTGTATTTACAAGCATAGATACTGTAAGTACTATATAGAGGGTACATGCAGGTTTAAGAATCAAAATTTGTATCAGGGTTTTGGTTTTATTTTCATCCATAACAGATGAGAAATTAAGAGCAGAACAAAAAATATCAAAAGCTGTTAAAATTACAAAAAGTCACACTTTCATGAGACTTTGCTAAAAACCAGGCAACATTGTTTTCCTAATTTACCTGCTTTTAGCTCCAGCGATACCAGTATGAAACTTGCTTGCCTTGCTAAATGGTCTGTACAACTGTAAAAATGAACCAACCTGCTTTCTCATGCTGTTTCTTAGCAGTTTATCTCTATATTTTTATTAAAAACAAAGAAAAAGACCCTTTAATTTTCATTTGGGAGTTCTTATTCCTGAGCCATTCCTTACCATCTGTGATGGCTGAGTTCCTGCAGACGGGATGGGTTCTGTGAGGTGCTGCAGATCTCTGCTCCCCATGGGCTGAGTGACTGAGTACCAGCCCCCACATGTGGTCAAACTTCTAGGGAGCTGGAAGGCTTTTGCAGATCAGTCACGGATTCATGGGTGCATGCAATGGGTAACTTCCAAGTGTTTGTAGTTGCTTAAGATATTCCATGCTGGCCATGAGCTGGTGGTCCAACAAATCAGTGTTTGTCTAGTTAACATCATAACTGATAATGACTGGAATGGATACCTTCAGTATGGACAATTTTACAGGGATAAATATTTAAACTGAGACTGGATAAATTCCATCTACCACAGCTGAGCAAAGGTTCTCTTTGATGGGATGCACCTCATTCCTACTGGGAGCAGGTTTGTTTGCAAGCAAGCACGAGGCTTCCAGGGATTGCCTGCTTCTTCTGCGCCTTTTGGCATCAAACTACAAACCCAACACTTGGCTGATGTGCTTCAAAAGCAATGCTCAGCTGATATCCCTGGAATTGGGATGGGTTTCAATGCACCTACATGGGTCCTGCAGGAGCCTGATTTCACCACCCTCCCAAATCATAGCCACACAGAACAAACACAGACAAAGCCTGGATCCCACAAGGTATATGTGTTTCCATTGGATGTCAGCCCTGAGCTTTGAGGAGGATGCAGTACTCATCATGGGTGAGGCAGGCGTATAAATACCAGCTTGCTCAGTAGGAGCATGGCATAAGAGACTGCAAAGCTGGGTTGCCTGAGTTTAGTTTCTCTTTTGTTCGCCTCTCTGTTCCCATGCTATCCTTTCAAAAATCACTGTAACAAATGAAAATAATGCTGGTGGTGTTTTCAGGCACTCATAGCTCTGCCCTGATGCCCCCATGGTCACCTCAGACCCAGCCAAGGCTCCCTGACTGCTCTAGCATGGGAATATTTTCTATACCTACAATGGTAATTCAGCTGAATTGCTCACACTGTAACATAGATGCTTCTGCTTACAAGAGAAAAACTGTGCCCAAAGTAATGAATAACCTGCATGCTACTTTCTAGAGGTGCTTTGTAAAGCAGCTGCTGGTGAGAGGTCAATAAGCAGAACTCAAGAGATGCAGTCAGTATAAGTCATTAGGTATTAAATGTGAAACTGGGGGAACTGAGGTCAGTGTTTCAAGTGGGACCACGCACCTCTAAATGCAAATACCTTATGTGCTGCTTTGTTCTTCCTCCCACTAGCATTATTTGAAAACCCATGGCAACCACAAGAGTTCACAGTTCTTTGTACTTTGTGGGTTAATACAAACCTAAGTACAGTATTATGGTGCTATTTTTCAATGAGAGCAAGGAGAAGTTAATCAGGTTTCTTAGAAGATTAAACTTGCTGAGCAATCTTAGCTATTGGTCATTTGACTTTTCTCAAGAGGAGCTTGAAATTACTTGGGAATATCTGATCCCATTTATAGCACTCAGCAAGTAAAACTGGCGTACCATCTGTGCCACGTCTGCACTCCACACTGGGACATGGGGTGGGCTCAGAGCTCAAACATCAGGAGGTTCATTTAAAAACCAAGGAGACAAAACCCCAGTGATAATGTTTTTAATTAGAGTGAAGTTTACTATCCAGTTTCACCCAAATTTAATACATCTATTGGGGAAGCCAAATGTGTAGAGGGAGCATCGGATGTAGCTTTTTCCGATCGAACTGCCTTGGTTTACATTTGATCTTCTGAGGTTTGGTCTGTAATTAGATGATAATTTGTATCACAATTATGCAAAACAAACGAGGATTGGATAGCAAGATAGACCAGAACAAATACGCACCCAGAACACTTGAAATGCATCCAATATAAAAACGATGTACGTGTGTGGCTGGGGCCAGGGGGGACATGCTGTTCCAATAAAGCTGCAGAAAGGGAAAAGGCCAGTATCGGTTCCTACAAAAGTTTCAAATGCTCATGTTTACAAATTTGTATTGCACATTAATATGTAAACACATGCTATTGGAAACAGATGACTGCGATATTTACATGTCCTTTCTTCTTAGTTTTGGCTGTCTGTCTGTCTCCTGGAATACACAAAAATATGTAGTGACTCTCTTAAAACATAGCTCAGGAAGCAAAATAAGAGCTATAGCATCTGATGGCATCTTTTTAAGATCACTGGTGCCACAGTGTCTCTCCTGGCTCCTGGGGGTATTTTGGGTACTGGGGATAGGGGGTTGTCCCCAAGACTCCTCCAGAGTCTGTGCTCTGAACACTCAGTGGCTGGAGCTGCACCTTGCAGGGCCACAAGTGATACCTCATTCCTCAGCCTTTACACACTGCATGTATTGCAGTTTTCTTGATCACTGTGCCTCTCAGAGGCACTGGAGCTATGGCAGAGCATTACCTCACTATTACAGCTACCCATCCACGCTGGCTCAGCAGACCCTGCGCTTTGTCAATGCTGTGGAAAAACAGCTTTCAAAAGGTGAAGAGTAACTTTGTATAGACTAATTTTGAAAAGGTGAAGGAAAACCACCTTCCTTACAATGTGAGTGAAAGCTTGAGACTTGTTAAGCACCTTTCTTTTAATGGTTGATTTGCATTTTAAAGTGAAAGCTCTGGACACCCCTTTCTGCACTTAGCTGTGTCTGTGCAAATAGCAGCCTCCTGGCCCCTGTGAAGTTAAAGCCAGTGTCCGCCTGGATGCCGCAATTGAGGCTGTTGCGAATTATACTGGCTGCAAGAACTTTTGCAGATGTTTAGTATTGCACTGCAAGCTGCTCATGCTCAGTAGAGCTCTGCTCTCCCTAAGCACATGTAGCCTACGAATTTTATAGTTATTTATAAAACCAGTTCTCCTCTCCATCACTTTGGTGACATTCACAAGAAGGACCTACCATGTACTTCCATACATCAAACAACTTCCTCCCAGATTGTTTGTCCTAAAGCACTGAGTTTTCAGTTTATGATAGCAATTAAGCGCAAGAAGTATACTCACATACTTTCAGGTTTTGTGAAGGACCCCTTGAGCTTATAAATCAAATGGCATGAACCAGTAAGTAAAATTCAAGACCTTTCTGGGGAGAAAACCACCGTCAATAAGGGAGAACCCCCAAGGAAACTAATAGTTGTTGCTTAAGGAGGTAGATCCTGATCAAAACCAGAGACAGGGCAGGGGTTCAGGATGGTCTCTAACTCTCTGAAGTCTGAAGATATATTAGATGCACCAAAGAGGTTTTCAGGTATTTTCTCTTATTTTAAAAACCTCCTTCTCTCAGGCTTTTAGAGAACAACTTTTTGGAGAAATTCACTTTTCCTTCTTGGCGCTGGCTCCACATCTCACCTCTGAGCTGAGCTCCAGCTCCTACAATTTCCTCTGGGCCCTGCCCAGCAGCTGGGAGCACTTAACAGCTCATCCACCCCGCTCGGCTCACCTGCAGAGTGGGCCCTGACAAGTCCATCTGCTTCCAGTGAGGCCTGCAATAAAACCAGGTCTCAACTCTGAAAAGAGAAATGGACTTGCATGGTTATTCAGAGTTACCCTTGCTATAACTCAGATGATGCTCGGGGGTAGATACTGCCCGATGCTCTGGTTGTGAGTCCATTGGAACAAGCTGCTGCATCCCTTTGCTTTGTACTGCAGCCTGAAACCAGCAGAAATACTCTTTTCTTTAGTTCAGGTTTGAGAGGAGATGTTCACTGCTGTTGCACTTGCCTGGAAGGTTTCAAATACGTGATATTAAACACTAGTCAGTACTGCTGAGGGAAGGACTACAGTATGTGCTTGTGCAGTTGGATGATGCCCTGGTGGTGCCCACAAAAGCACTTGTTGGTTTTAGCTATCATCTTCCATCATGTGTTACTTTAAACACCTTGGAGTTTCTGCTTTTGATGGGATTCTAAATGCACTGCAGAAAAACCCCTTAATATTTAAGGCAGCTTGGTAAATCTGGGGGGTGAGGTTGTGTTTTGTGAGTGTCTTCAACACCAGGACCAAATGGAGTGATCCAGAAGGCTGGACTGGTTTATCCCCAACCAGCCCTCTAAACAGGCTGCCGTTCTAAACTTAAAGAAGAGCATAAATCCAGATACACAGCAACATTTCAAGTGCTAAACTGTCCATTATACAGTTAAGCAGTGTTACAATTAAGAAGTAATGTTAGGTGATGGAGCATAAGTAGGGAATACTGGCAGCTCAGGAAGCTCACAAGTGTCCAAAATCTGAGGGGCTGCTTGAAGACACAACCTCTTGTCTCAAAGGTAACTTCAGGTAAGTCAAGTTAGATCACAACTTCCCACAAGACTTGAGGTTTAGAGGCTGGAATTAGGGGGTTTTCTGCCTTCAGCAAGAGCATTTCACATGTCTTTCCATGTGAACATTTACCTGGGTTTTTAAACATAAGAGAGTGGTTTACGAGTGTCACTGCCTGTGCACAGCAAAGGGATCAGATTCAGTTTTGCATAAATATCTTAATTTCTAAAGTCTTGTAATGAATCTTTATGTATGAAAGTGTTGATAAATTTAAAGTGGAGATCTAATGGTCTTCAAAAAAATATTGGTTACCCGCTATTTTAGTTCATAGAGTAAAAACCATGCTGACTATCCACTTTCCCCACTCAGGATGTGCAGGCATCGCATGTCTCCATTTCCCAACAACAGTTTTAGTTTCAGCCTTTCACTGAATTCTTCTTTTATCTTCATTAGAAGTCTTACTGTAAAATTAACCAAAGTTGATAAGCTGTTTCCTGCATCCTATCTCTTCTGACGTTATCAATATTGCTAATAAAAATACAGATTGAAACAGCATGTCGTAATGTCCAGGATATAAGCCAGATTCTGCTGCAGCTCAAATAAATATGAATCCAGCCTTTGGCTTTCATAAAAGCAGAATAATGTCTCTATCTGGACTATTCTAACAGATAACATCAGCCCCTTTTGCTTTGCTTCTCAGTACTACCAGAATTTAAGAATTTAGACTGGTAGAAGAAATATAACTCTGTTTCCTGGAGATTTTTGAGATTAAACCAAATCAAAGTGAAGCAAAGCCCCAAACTTCATTTCCAACTGAAATAAAACCCAACGTTTCAAAAGTCTTCGTGCTTTGAAAGTGGTGACACTTGCCAAGTTGGATGTTGGAATTGCAAATGAGAAGCTCTTGAGGTGAGGGTTTCCAAGGAGAGGACAGGGAAGAGCTCGCCTGGATCTGGCCAGGTCTGGGTGCCCCATCCCTGTTGCTATTCCTCCTTCTCAAGCCAACATCCTCACTTTATGAGGTGGCTTTTGGTCAAATAGGTTTGAGAGCTGCACACATGACTTTGGACCTCTCCCCTTTGACCAGCTCCTCTCACCACTTTGAAGACTCCATGGAAAGTCCTGACTTTCTTCTTAAGTTTCTTCAACCCAAAATGTATGGAAGGTCCATCTGAGAATGCGTCCTATCAGCTACTGGTGTGAGGAGGGTGGTTGCTGGGTCTGGCAGGCAATAGAACCACAGCACCCTGCTCCAAACTTGAGCTTTCCAAATGACTGAAAGATCCCTTATTTTTAAATTGTTTTCCAGTATCATTCATGCAGCTGGAAGCATGGGCCATAAAAAGGAGGAATTTCACTGGGTAGGTCTCCTGGACACAGAACAGAGCAGAGAATGGAAATGAGATCCAGCTCTGCTCAAGCTGAAAGTTTTCAGAGGAGAGGGTGAGTACCTCTGCTAAGCACCAGGCTCACAGGACAGGGATGCTCCTGCATCCACTGATGGCTCCAAACACTCTGCAGATCCAGACCCTAATTAGGCTCCTGGTGGGAAAATCACCTCCAAAAATTGGAGTCCTCTTGGTCTCCTTGGGGAAGCATCCCACTAGACAGAGCCATGGCTTGGAGGTCGCAGCAAGCAGGTCGGTGTCCCTGTAGCAATCCCTGTGGATTTGCTTCACAGCAGGTAAACCGCAGAGGAGTGATTTTCACATAATTTGTCACTTAAAAAAAAAAAGAATCAAAACATCTCCGGGGAAGGGGAAAGTGTTTGGAGCAGTTTGTTTGCAGTAATTGGGCTTGGTCACTTTCAATCTCAGCAGTTCTGTCCTGACAGCCCCATTCACCCCAGTGCCAGCCCCCAGCTTTAATTCTTCTTTTTTTTTCCCTTAAAATAGGACACACCTGTGAGGAAGGGAAGTTCCTTCAAGACATTCCTGATCTGGAGCATATTAAGCTGATATTTTTGTTTTGTATTTTTGATGATTTGCTCCAGTGATAACATAATAGCACGATATTTTGCCTGGGACTGATTAAAACATTTCTTTTGATCAGCACAGCAGATTGAAACAGTTGTTTATCACTGGACAAAGCTTCAAGAAAAAGAGGAAGAAAAGAAAAAGGCAGAAAAAAGGTATGGTTGTGGGTGGCTCTTGGGTCTGGTTTTTGCCGGGGGTATTTCCTTCACTTTGGGAAAATCCTCCATTCCAGCAGGGGTTGGGGTTTGGGAAGTGAGAGAAGGGAAAGTCAATCCACTGCACTGATGGACAATGGCTGAAAACCTGGGCACTGGCTGTTAAAACTACATGTGTGCTGAATAAAACTTCTTCCTCCCAGGACACACCAGTTACCCAGATCATTACTAATGAACTTCTATAAGCAAATCCAATGTTTCCTAGCAAGGTTTTCCTTTTAAGCTGTATCAATCACTGCACATTTCAAAGCTACCTGAATTTTGGAACATATGACATAAGTTAAAAGACCTTTTTTTTTTCTCTATTAACCAAAGGCAGCGTCATATTGTTAGAAACCTACAACATCTGACTGTAAATGTGTTATTTTGGTTTAACTCCAGTTCCTATAAAGGCTTTCAAGACTATAGATTTTAATTACATGAATATTTTTAATAAAATCTATTTAACTGCTGGCAAGACTGCAAGGGTAAAAAAGAAACAGCAATATCTGGCTCTGTCTCTTTGACAGAACAATTCTTCAAGTTACATTTGCCACATTCACGCAGCTGCGAGCAATAACCCTGCTGTCTTTATTATTCTCCTACGATATGAAATTAAAATGAACTGGAAATGTTTATGCCGCAAAAGGCGTGCAACACATTAAACAGATAACGCCAGCTAAGGCTCTGCTTAAAACAGGGGGTTCCTCCTCCAGCAGAGCCCGACTGTAACTTAATCCCCTCTTTTCCCAGGCAGCAGAGATTGCTGGTCTGCCGAAAGCCTCAGACACATAACAATATCTTCATTAAAGAGGAATTACTTCCATCTCACCATCCCGAGGTGCCACTGAAAGTGGAACTTTGTTTTATGTGGCTAGTTTCAGTTCCTGTGTTTACATCAGCGGATTCCTTGGCTTCATGGGACTTTGGGAGATAAATCTATTTTGGGTCTTGTTTGCTTCCTCTTGACTTTTCCCTGCAGCGTGTTTATAAGCTGCACATTAATTCCTAATTCCTCGGTCATGCCTTTGGTATTTTTTACTCTTTCTGTAACAGAAAAAGAGTCCCCATCGCATTTACCCATCTCAACCCAGCATCCCAACATACTTCTTGCTTGTTTGCCCCGATCGATAAATGGAGCTAAATCAGGCTCTTTGGGGTTGTTTGTTCTGAAGGGCTCTATTCCCAGCATGTGCACCTGCCCTGTGTTTTCCTTGCAAGGGGATACCTCTCCCTTGGCAGACACGCACCACTCAGGTGGCTTTGTTGGGAAATGCTGGGGCTGCGCAGGGGTGACTCACTGACATGTGTCTGCACATCAATCTGTGGGACACGCAGAGCCCCAGTGCAGAGCTGGGGAGAAGCAAGGGAGACATGGCTGCACAAAGGCAATTTGTTTCACACGCCCCCCCTGGTCCCGCGGTGCAGTCTGAGATCATGTCAGTGCGTCAGAAGTGTTAACAAACAGCATGGACTGAATCTGTGTGTGTTTCCAATGCTCCCAACACAACCTACATGATTTGCCCCCATGCTCCTCCCTGGATACCACCACCGCAGCCCAGTGGTGGGTCCCCATCCTGATGTCCTGCTCTCCTGGAGATCACAGCACTCGGATGGTCCCTGCAGGTTGCAGCAAGCCCCAGCGAAACCCCCAAACCCTTACCAACGAAGAAACCCTCTTCCCATGGATGGCACATGGTTTCTGCTCCCATGCCCTCAGTCTCCCTCCGGGGCATAAACATCACCCTCTCATGGCAAGGTTCCTCCTGGGATGAGTGTCCCATGCTCTGATGTTTTGGAATTATTATGTAAAAAGCACTTTAGTGCCCTTGGTAGCATTTTATTTCACCCACGAAGCACAGAGGGTTGTTTCCCTCTGAGGCGGTGGAAGAAAATTATCCACCATCTCCTTCAGGACCAGCCAGCTCAATCCGGAAGTTCAGTCTTCACAGTGGTCATCACTAAATGTATTACCTGTTTCATTAATTGGTTAATATTGATTTAATTGGCTAATATTTTTTGGCCATCAGTTTAGGGCACATCGATTTCCAGCCCTGTGCGCTCTTCCCTGCTCCCAACATCCTGATCCTACCCTACCAACGTATCTCTTGCTGAAGCAGTGGAAACAATTTATTATGAAGGTACTCTATTGAACTGATGGTATTGAGAGAGAACAATCCCATTATCCACAGTAACAAAACAAGATAAAACTGATTTGTTTATTCACAGGGTTAAAGCAAGAAGAAGATTCTTTGGTTTTGAAATAAAGGTTTGAAGTTAAAAGTGATGGATTTTGGCTTAGAGCATTGATTTTTCATAGAGGATTCTTACCTTCTGTGACACAGGAAGCCAGAGATAAACACTGCTCTGATTTCTGTGCTTTACCACTACGGATTTTGAGGCATTTTGCAGGAAAACAATAGTCCTGAATGACCATCAAGGTGAGAGCAAGGACTGCTGAAAACAGCCTGGTCACCTCGTGCCTTCCCTCCCCTTGGCTGCCAGCACTCGCATGAGCAATTTTAGTGTAAAATACAGAGAAACAGCATCAAAAGCACAAACCAGAGAAAGCGGGAGGGGAGTGGAGCTGCCTCCAAGCCTCCTCTCCCTGTGCAGGGGCAGAGAGGGTCCATCCTGCTGCCAGGGCACCCTCGTGAGGAATTCGAAGATCTGGAATTGAGATTTAAGGAGGAATTTTCTCCCTCCCAGGCAGTGCCGGGGCTGCCATTGCCCACAGTCCTTAGCAAACAGCCCTATCCCAGCAAGGCTGGTCCCTGCCATCTGTCCCCATTGTTCTTCCAGTAACCTGTACACACTGATAATGAGATCTGGGTCATCACGGACCATTTGCCGTTCTTGTATCTTAATTTATTCTACCTGTTTTTTCCTATTCATTCTGCTTTTTTAATCTCACGTTGTATTTTGCTTTGTTCCCAGTGCAAACCAAGGTGCTCCTCTGGGAAATCCCACACTGCCTCATTTTCCCTTGCCGCAGCCCTTTTTGTCTCCTTTTGGCTTTGAACAGTTTTGGTGCTGAAGGGCTGCAGCAGAAGGCAGAAGCAGGACCTCCCCATCTTCCCAGGGTTTTTTTCCATCACACTTGCAAGCAGGGACAGATGACAGCTCCCACAGGCTGAGGCAATATCTCACCTTGCAAGTGCCACCCCACAGCTGCTCCTGGGCTGCAGGTGGTCAGCACTGCCCAAAATCAACTCCAGTGCAAGCAGAACAGATCTAACCCACAGAGATGTTGGCTTTTGCTTCAGCATGGAGAGGAAAGCATGCAGAACAGGGTCTGAAGAAGCCTGTAAAGGGAGATCTGCCCAGGGCATGGTTGATGGTTTGCGTTTGCAGCCTGGCCAGGATATGGCCAATAGTGTAACAGAAGCAAACAAGACTGGAGCAGCAAAGGTTTTTTTCAGTGCTATCGGCTTTTCCTTTCTCATCAGAGTTGCAGGCAAGAGCAGAGCTGGTGAGCTGCTGCCGTATGAATGGCATCCTGCAAAGGATTTATCTCCATCTCCCAACGCAGACCAAGCTGAGAGCAGTGCTGCCACAAAGTGCTTCTGATGTTTTAATGGTTCTAGATTCAAAGTCAAGATCCTAAAGCACAAAATACCCACATCCCACCAGCCACCAACTCCTCCACAGTACACTTCCCAAACTATAAACCAGCAGTGATTTAGATGAAATGATTTTCTCTGCCCAAATAATGTTCCATATATAGAGATAATCAAAGGTAGCTATTATTATACATGAAATTGCCATTTCACAACACATCGTACTATTTCAGCTTTTAATGCACCAAATTAGTAGCTTAAAATACTTGACTGCTGTGAATTATTCATTTGATATTAACTTCTTGTTTGATTCTTGTTGCCAGAACAAGGCAGCAATTAATCCACTGATTAATCCGTTAATCCAGTGATTAATCTGTTTTGGGAAGCTCTTCTGTCCTTTCCACCACAACATATGGGCACCGTACTGTCTGTAATACACCTCTGGAATGTACTCCCATGGGATTTCTGCCTTGCTGGGAGAGCAGGGGGGCCATGCATTGTCTGTGTCCTTTTGGCACTCTAAATTGTACTTGGGTGAGGCTCCTGCCATGGCCAGCCTGGAGCTGCAGGAGACCTAACCCACACCAGGCTTGTCCTGATATCAGTAAATGAATTCCCAAGTTGATTGGTAATCATCTCCTGAGAAATGCTGTTTGCTGATGTACAGTGCTGGCATGAGGATAGCAAACCCACATCAACTTTGCTTTAAAGTCCTGTAGTGCTAGGAAGCATCACAACTTGCTCCTCCAGAGAAAACCAACTGCCTCTAGAGAGCACCTGCAGAACCAGAAACATGATTTAAAGGAGCACACTGTCATTTTGGGGTGGTTTTTTTTCCCCCCAGGCTGCTCGAGGCAAAGCAGAGTTTAATTAGAACCCACAGCATAAATCTCGTCAGCCAGAGAGGGAAGCGAACTGCGGCGCGAGCTGTCAGCAGCTCCCTGTGATCTGACAGGGTCCAGCAAATGCTTCCCCTGTCCTGACCCTGCCTGTCAATCAGCTTTCGGGGGAGAACCCCCTCCTCGCCTGCCTCTTGCCTCTTTGGCAAGGAGCAACAGCCAGCTACAATTTTGACCGGCTGTCATTTATCATTACTTTGGGGAGGAAGGAGCCAGGGAGGCACTCTTCACCCCGAAGGTGCGGGCAGAGCAGAATTTGAGATGATGGGTGGGGATTTCCACCAGCACAAATGGGAATAAGACTCGGAGCTTTCCAGGCTGTACTAAAAATAGCGGACCAATTTCAATCTCAATTATAGCTCGGTAACCCTGGAGTATAATTCAAAAGTTAGCTTCTAATATTTCAATTCAGGATAAAGAATAATATTTCACTTCCCCCTCTGCACCCGAAACGATTTTCATTTCATAGGGGCTAATCTTGACTCAACATGTGTTTTGGTGAGATACTAAAGGATATGAGTGTGCTAAAGAAAATAGGAGAGAAAGATATGTAGAAATGCCTGTGTTAAGACCTGTGGAGGAGTCAGTTAAATAATACGGCTCCTTGATAATACGGCTGCTTGTGATAAAACATTCCATTTGAAATGGGATGAGCTATTTCATCCCTGCTGCACTCAGGACAGCAGGACCTGCCTTCTTCCATTGGAGCAAACATGCTTTGAGGTTTACAATACGTGAAGGCACAGACACGTGTCCTGTTAAAGTGTCCCATTTCCTACCAGGGATTCAATCCTCTCAGCCTGTGCTGCTGGGGCCTGGTGACATCTCTTCTGTGTTTCTAAAGTCCACCAGCATGGTTTTATCTCCCTCATAGATACAGTGGGTCCTAGGACAGAAATAAATTGGTATTTTTATCACCCTTGTTGCTGAGATATGAGCTGGCCCCTGGAAACCCCAGGCTAATGAGATCCTTTTTGCTCTCACTGCTACCATCCCATGTTTTGTAAGTGGTGCCTTTCATTTAGTTATGTCTGTCAGCCTGACAGCCCTTTGCATGTCTCTATTACCACAAAGCTCCCATCAAGATGTCTTGTGAAGAAGGAAAACGATGAGCCCCCCCCCACATGTAGTCTGTCTTTCAGAAAACACTCCCTTTCTTAGGCTTCCAGTCCATACTTCCACTCTAATAAAAAAATTGCTTTAAGAATTAATATTTAAAAAAGACCACTTGAAGGCTATTTTCCATTTTAGAAGATGAATCTTAATCTGCTCTCATTCTGATGACAAAGGAAATCAACTATATTATTTAAATTAACATTGCTATTTAGAAAGGGATCATATTTATCACTTTCATGGCTCACCTGTGAGCACTTCTATGCAATGCTTTGTATTTGAAAGGACAAACTGGAATGAAGAGTTTGATCCCCTGAGTGGGAAGAGGGGGATGGCAGAGGCAAAACCCAAGTATGTGCTCTTCCGACAACAAAATACTGATTTTCCAGCCCTTTTTCAGTCTGCCTCTGGAGACTCCCAGGACAGAAATGCTCCTTTGTGGTTTCTGCTCACCCATAGACCTTCTTGCAGCTTCAGCTCATCCCTTCAAGAGTAAGAGATGGCGCACAAAGTGCCCCTTCCCTGCACCACGAGCTTTCCCCCTTTGCTGCAGGAATGACTTCTTTGTTACTTAATCACCTGTAATTATCTCCTGGAGTAAATTCTGTTGGTGCATCAATTTTCAAACACAACAGTCATTTTTATCAGTCATGTTTATTTAATTTCAGCTGATTAGCACAGAACCTAACAAGTGGCTTAGACTAACAGTGTGTCATTGCCCAAGTATTTTGTAGGTAACAAGAAGACATGGAATAGTGCACATGTTGCTTTGTCTGCATTAATCTATTTACATTGTAATTCTTCAACTGTTTTTAATGGCTGGTTCAGCTGGAAGCGATTACTTGTTTAAATTAAAGCCACATTTCTCACTTTGTGCAATGCGAAGGTTTTTAGCTGTTGTTTTTTCATTCCTTTTTATTTTCAAAATCAAGATGGATACCTTTGAAAATGCATGAGATCTTATTGAGGAGATTGATCCGGGTGTTTGGAGCCACGTTCCCATGTACTCATCTTGAAGCCAAATACTTGCATAGGCAACAAAATGGGGTGTTTGGAGCTGGACGGTGCAGCATGGCTGTCAGCACAACATGGTCTTGGGCTGTGCAGGACCTGCCCCAGCAGCCAGGCTTCAGAGACAAACCTTAGGGTGGCTCTGAAAGGTGGAGAGCAGGAAAGCAAGGAGGAGAGAAAGCGCTGTAGACACAGCACAGGACTTCCTGGGCCGTTCTGCATGGGCAACAGCCCTTTGTTTATAAATCCATTAAATTAAGAAATATGCTTGTGTTATGCACAATGTAATTCATACAGAACTTCAGAGAAGAGAGCCAGCGCATGTTGGATCTCACCCTCTTATTTTTCTGGTGCTTTACAGGAAAAAAGGAATCACATTTGCAAAAGGAGTCATGAAACACTTGGAATCAGACATATGTTGCTCCAGCACTTGCGCTGGAGCAGTGTGATGGTGATTGCTCCCCACCTCCTCTCATCTCCCTGGCTGGGGATTTTCCAGGTCTGGCCCAAACACCATACTCTTCTCCCAACACAACAGCCAGATGCAAGATGTGTCAAGTCTCACAAAAGATCTGCAGCTCAGCTTCAGAGACCCAGAAGGCACCCATAGCTGTGGGATAGTGCAGTCAAACGTTTCCTATGAGGTTTGGACCCTCCGTGCAAGGCAAGGACTGATAAATCTCTTTCCACACCAGCATCTCTGCTGAGATTTCTTCTTTGTACAAGGTCAATATGGAGGCCATACTCACTTCATTCACAGCAGCAATGGTGCTTTACCTTCTCCCTGCATGGCTCTGGGGTTTAGATGAGGTTTTGCCTCTTAGGAGCTGATGGGATCCTTTCAGCAGGTTTCAATCCAACCCACATTAACCAAGCTGAGGCCGGGAAAGGCAGCCTGGGGTGAAATGTGCTCCTGACAATCCAGACATGGACCACCCCAGATAGTCTACAGCCAGAATTATCTCCTCCTGATGATGCAGCCATGCTCTCTCTAAGTATCAAGTGAGTTCTGTTGTCTTTGCCCTTTCCCAGTGCAACTTATTGGTGCTCCAAGTTGATGCTGCCCTGAGGGAAGGGATGACTTTAACTCTCCACAAAGCCAACAATGCTTGAAATGCTTCCACATCCTTTGGGAAGCATGGGGTGAGTAAATGAAGATGTGGCTGAGGACAGTGCCAGCAGAGTGCTCCTATTTATCTGCAACAACTGCATGGAGTCCCCTCTGCCAGTGCTTCCATGCTCACAGCAGAACCCCTGTGAATTTTTCCTTAAATTTTATACATTATTCTTTAAAGAAAAAAATGCTGCCCATGCTATTCACTTACAAAGGCAAAGAACGAACAGCCTCACCATGCCCTGCATCGACTTCAGGACATTTGATAAGGTGGTACCCAGTGCACCAGCCTGGGAAGGTGGACACAAAGGAGGAACCCCCCAGGTTTTGAATCACTGCAGTGCCTGCAAGGGCTGTTGGGCAGGTTTCAGTATGGCTGTTGTTGAACTCATCACTTTTTCTTCCCATTTCAGCAACAAAAATAATTCCAAAAAAATCATGCGTCCAAAGTGAGCCTTCATTGAAGTCAATGTTCAAACCAAATACATGAAGTGTTTGCACAGATTTACTCCTGAGGAAGCACCCCCTGGGTGTTGGACAAAATCAGATGAAAAGAAAGCAGGTTAATGCACCATTTGTTCCTCTTTCTCCCTGCTTCTCACCCACCCCTAAACCCAAAGATAGCAGCCCCAATCAAGAGTTTTCTGCCTTCATCAGTTTGTCACAACCTGAAAGTCTCTCAAATATTTGTGTGTATTCAATTATCCTATCTGTGGCATCTGTACCTCATTACATGCTCTAACTGAGCACTGCATGGAGTCAGGTTGCAACGAGGCAAAGGTCAGAGGAACCTCCAGCCTGCATCTTGCCATCAGTTGATTATTCAGATAACAACCATCCAAAAGACTGAAAGCTTCTCTGTGGCTGCAGACAGAATCCTATCACTGTAGTGAAAGAAAAGAAGATAGCTTATTCCTCCTGGCTACACACTACCCTGCCTTCTGAAAAACAGTAAAGCAACCACATGGTATTTCTTACATTTGCTGTACCAATCCAGAGACGGCACTTGGCAGTAGCTTTCTCTCTCTGCCACATCTTGCTCTTAATATACTGCCCAGCATTAATCAAGAGGTTTAGAAGCATCCTGTGTCAGTTCTGCAAAACAGAGCTTAAATGATTTACTGTCAGATTCTTTCAGCTCCTGTTAGACTCCTGTTTTTCTTTCATGTGGGTAGCAGAGGTCAGCAGCGGCAGGAGATGCATGCTTTCACTTTGTCTCACATTTGCTGCTGTCATTCTGATCCCGCATTGGTCCCTGCAGAGCAACAGGATGTGTTCATGCTCACAGCCCTAAATGCTAATTGATTTTAGGGAGCCCATTCATCAGTTAAATTTAGTAGATCACCCACCAGGTTTGCTGTTCACTGTCAAAGGTAATTCAATTAAAACTCCAGAAGTGTGACTAACCATTCAATGGTAAATATGTTTAGCAGCTGTGCTGCTGTATCTTCCCCATCCCATTGTGTCTGTGAACCAGCCCAGCATAGCATGTGATCAAGCCATATACCTTGGCTGATTAACTTATACAACAGTTTTGCAGCAGGGCCAAAAATTAAGTCCAAAAGCCTTCTTCGGTACGCAACAACATGCAAATATCTAAAAGGAACAGCTTCAGCAAAGAGAAGAGCTTCAAAATTGTTGAAAGGCAGAAGTGGCTACAACAGCTGAATTAACTCCATGCATCTATAAGGCTTCTCCTTTTTTTTTTGATAACTTTCAAAAGAATCAAACTTGGATTTTTGAATCTGTTGATAGTTTGGAATCTGCTCATTCCTACTTGTAAATACCTAGTTTCCCCTTAGCCATCAGTCAGCGTTCATACAAAAGCCATCCAATTTGGACTTTATCCCATCACTAAAGCTGTGTATAAATCAGGAAGACACCACAGCACTCTTGCGAAAAGATGTTTCTATTAAACAGGGAAGGTGGGGGAAGCCTTGCTGAATTCCTCCTGGCTAACAAACTGGGCTTTGACTCTTCTGTCTGCTGGCATGGTCACTCAGATGTGGTTTGGTAGTAATTAAGCGCATCGTTAAGTTATCCCATTGTACGGCATGGGACAGAATGGTGTGTCTGCTTAATAGATTAAAGGAAAACTTTATCTGAAAACCATAGGTAAACAAGACACACATCCTTTAACCTTTCACCCTTGAAGACCGAGGTTCACATCCCACTAGAGCACAGATAAATAGGAGCCTGGACTCCCTTGACTTACTGCTGGTGGGTTTATATTCATGGAGAGGCTGTTTTGGAGGTCAGTGGATTTGTTGGTGGCAGGGATGGGAGAGGATAGGTAGGATGAAGGCTTGGAAGGGGCTGGGATGAGAGGTGCACAAAGAAGCTCAAGTCACTGCTGACACAGAAAGTGACATGTATTTACTTACTTAGTCACTCCCTAAAATTATTCTTATAAAAGTAATTAGGCACTGATGGTTTCCAATAGCTTCCACCACACAGGTCCCATTTCATCAGCTTACTCAGCAAAAGCCAACCCCCCCCACCAAATCTTCTGATTTCCATGTTGTTGATAAATGAGAACCAGTGACTCCATAAATCATCAGTCTCCCTGAACATCTTTTAGAGCAGGAGGAGGAACACTTGCCCTGTTTGGTAAACAGTACCCCAAGAAAACAACCAGATTTCCCAAACATCAGCCATAAAACTTTAAAAAGGGCTTGGGAACACCTGGTCTATTTAATACTTTAGCCACAAGCTAATTGAAATTGTAGAACTTCAACAAAAGCATTCCATTTGAAAGAGAACCCAGGATATTCTCTATCTATAGCTTTAAACATGCTTACAGAAGACAACCCATGGTTTGGTAAGTATTAACCTCTATGCATTGTATTTTTTTTTAACTATTTGCATGAAAAAGCATTGCCATTGTTAAATGTAATAATTACCAATAAATATACACTGATACTTCTCCTTTCTTGCCAAACAGGATTCTCTCTGAGAAAGAGGCTGTCAGAAGTATACATTTTGCATAGAGATATTTTAAGCAGTGGTCAAATACTTACAGCAAAGTCACTGGATAAGGAATGACTTTGATATATGGCTGCTGCCTTTTTTTTTTGTTGATGCTGTTGAATCTCTCCCTGCTTACAGCACTAATAAATTAAGGCACCTGCAACTCAAATCAGAAGTCTAAAAAATCATTATCACTTCAATGTGGAAACAATGCCCATCACAAAAGAACAAATAGGGTATGTAGCCTACAAGGGATTTGAACAAAAAGGGTTCTATTTGTCAAATTACTAGAGGTAAAGTTAATCTTACTGCTATGGATTTTATCCACTTCCAGGTCATATCCATTAGTTACAGCAGTCTCTCAGAGACTGGAACTAATTTACAACACTCTGAATGGGACTGCCTGCTTCTCCTATGGATTTCAAGTCTAATGCTGGGGCTTCACACTGGTACCTGCAACTGCAAAACCACCAGCAACAGAAACGGAGCTTAACAGTTACAATATTAACCCATTTTACAGCAAGAGAAACAGAAGCCTGTAATAAGAACAATGTGAAGTACCTTTATAAAGATTCCTGGATTATGCTAATTTAATCTTTGTAAAAAAAAAAAAAAAAGAATAAAAATTTTACTTTAAAAAATTGAGTGCTTTTAAAGGAAGTTTTAAAATGTTTTACTATCCCTGACAGCTCATTTTGACAGAAATGGATTGTAATAGAGAATTATGGATCAGATAGTAGGGAAATTAAATTAAGCTGAGTGCTATCTTGTCAGACACACACAGTAGTTGACCCATAGCATTTATTGCTTTAGACTTTTGCAAGAAGACTGTTTTACCCAGAAGTAACAAGTTGAGAATATCCTCAGCAACTTGCACAGGTCTTAAATTAGACATATGTGATACTGAAATACTTATATTCTCCCAAATCACTCTCATCTAGATAAGAGCTTGAGGGCAGCCTGTCTGAGACGAGATGAGAGATGGTCTGGTTCCTGCTGCCTCGCATCCTGCATTCATGGCAACTATCACCGCTGGAAGACATTGGAAAGCTGTCCAAAAAACTGGAAAGAGCTGGAATTCTACAGCCCATTCATTTTTCTATCTCAAACTGTCTATCACAGCTGATTCGGCACTTTCTTAATAAAAAGTAGTAAAGGTCAAGCAAGAGCCTGTGAGACTCACTCACTGCATCTTCTTCCAAGTTAAAAAGGCTCAACTGGTACTTGGAATTAGTTACAGATTGTTCACATCACTCTTTTCCTCTATTGAATGGTAATGGAGAGAGCTGCTTCCAATACAAGTGAGGCCACTGACCCTTCTTGGGATTTTATTGGAAAAATATTGTTTGACAAAAAGGGAAGTCCTGAGCAGCACACTGTTGTTAGCTCAAACCAGACCTTTGTGCTAGATGAATGTTAATGCTAAAGCCAAAAGCACAATGCGCAGACAGAGAATCCTGAAACCGAAGTGAATACTTCATCAAATCCAATCTCAGCATGGGAGACACTTCCGACAAGAAAATTAACTTCGGTATTAAAGTGCATTTTCCATTCATACACAGCATGTGCATTCCCTTCTGTATAAAGTAAAACAAAACTAGTACAACAGCTAAAGAAACACAAGAGAACTTAATTAAATATTAAACAATTTCAAACAAGTTTTAAGCATGATGTTACTCATTATCTCACTACTTACAGTAGATCTCACAGTCCTAAATAAATGCCTGAAGACATTAAACAAATGCTTTTCAGCACCTTTAGTGAAGGTACCTGGGGGCTAACGCAGTTGAGCCCATGGCAGTGTGTTCCTGGTGCTCCAATGTGCTGTATTTCATGCAACAGAGCAGCTTTTAGATGAGGATCAAAGCCCTGATATGGGCACATCTACAAAAACTGGATACTCCTCAAAACCACGGGCTCAACAGGAAAGACAGTTCCTTAAACCAGCCAGCAAGGACTGTCCAGAAGTTCTCTTCGCTTTAAGAATTACAAGTTCCCTAGGATCTATGCAAAAACAAAGCGTCAGGCTCCCTCTGCTGGCTCCAAAATGGGGAAAAGAAAGATGGGAGAGTTAACCTCAAGCCCACACCAGCTCCTGCCGCTTCCCATGTGACCCCCCTTGTATATGTGGGTAAGGGCAGAAAACCCTTTTAGATGTTTAAGCATGACAGATACATTCCATAACAGACTAAACATAAAAAACCCAACCAGTTTTAAGTAGATCATATTTTATGTTGTTATATGAAATTACTGTTGTCCCAAATCTTTTTCAACAGCACCCACACTACTTCTTACTTTGTCTCCATAAAGGTTTAAATTTCTAATCATCATCTCACAGGCAAATAATGATGACATTTACTTGTCTCCCCCAGGGACCAAGACGCACCAGCAAAGAGCGACATAACCCAGGAACACACCTGAACTTGTCTGTACAATTTTATTGACCACTTGCAGTTACATTTACAAATTGTCCCTTCCAAGTAAAGTAGTTTCCAAAATGAATTCTACCAGACCTACAAAAATTATTCTCCTCCCTATACATGTCACCAGCTACAGAATTTATGTCTGTACATAACTGCTAATTATATTTAACAAAATGTCACTATGTTTTGGCTCTGAAGATCTCCACAAAGGCAACTTGATCATTTTATCCCACTGCAATGGAGAAAGTTCAAGTTGTTCTTTTCCTCCCTTCTTTCATCTGAAGCTCTTTCATTCTGGAATGGAAATGAATGAAGACTAATGCTACCACACTCTACCAGCTCTAGCAACCAAGGAAAAAAACATCAAGCAAAACCATCTTTCAGTATTTCAAGCAATGTTTCACTGTAGATGTGTCTGCTCATGAGCACAAATACTGAAACATCTGGTAGTAAGGGTACATAAAAGTGCACATTATTTATTTAACATGAAATGAACTTCTACAAACACAGACAACTTACAAGAAACACAGGAGTGAGAAGCCAGGGCTGTTGTAAAAGAGCAATTGTTTTGAGGAGAGTCTGAACGGAGGAAGGATATGAAACTCAAATATTGCTTTAAGAGTAACTTTCAGTTTCAAGCATTCCCAAAAGACTTAAGGGAAAAAAAATGCACACATTCACAAAATAACTTAAAACTTCCTGAACGCCAACTGACACAAGTGCTCCTAAAGAGAAGTGGTTGTCTCCAGGAGAGGGCAGGAGTTCTACACACAGAAGCAGCCAGCACAAAACGCTGCCGCTGTGAGTAAAGTCAGCAGGGCACAAATTCATTGTTTCAAAGACGCGATTTCTTCCCCCAGCCACCTAAGCCTGCCTATCTCTTTGCATCATAGTCCCGCTGGGGTAACATGAAGTATGTCGGTCAAGCACATTTACTTGGCAATCTCTTCGAAGGATACTGGAAATTTATTCAGGTATTGGAATGCGCAAGTCTGGAATAAGATCAAATCTACAGATGAGGCTGTGTATAGCCAGTAAGATTTGCCTCACAGCAGCCTGATCAGTCTCATCTCTGTTTTGAAACTCCCCTAAGGCAAGCTCCAAGGCTCACAGCAAGGAAACATACTCAGAAAATGAACTGCATGGAACCTCAGAATTGCTATCTGTCCCCTCAAAACAGCTTAAGAACAGCCAGGAACAGTCTAACAGCAGCATAAGCTCTAGCACTAGCATGAGCCGAACAAGTGAGCTGAAATCATCTAATATTAAGCAGTGAAAACCTCAGGAACTTCATAGTACTGGCTCCATCCACATGCAACCACAAAGTGAACTGAGGTGTGGAGCTGTTATTACACAATAGTGAGTTTCCAATCCTCTAATGAGATGACATAATTGAGTTTAAAAAAAAAAGATAAATGAAATTCAGCAAGACAAAGGCACACACACAAGCAGTTACCCAGCTGGGGTAACCTGGTTGCATAGATACACCACTATGGTTCTGTTATCATGTCCAGAAGGAGCTTGGGATAAAAAACATATATATAGCCCCTTTCCTATGATGTTTTATTAATAAATTGAAAGGATTTTACCAAGATTACAGCTGTGAGCACAGCGCTTTTAAACATCTTCCAATTTCTCCTATTTATAGGAGAAACATTCAAGGCATTGAAAAGAAAGCTGCATTGAAAGAAAATCTAAACGAGTAAAAGGAACACACTTGAAACAAATTGGTTTAGTTTAGGTTGCCAGAGTGAGAGAGAATTTCACGGCATTTTAGGCTGTGTTGTCTATCTTGGTTTCCTTATCTTTTTACAGTAGCCTTGAATAATTCAGCATGTAACATCCCACTAAACCTTCAGAGTGATTCAACAAACACATTCAAAACATAGTTTGAAACTGCTCTGAAATATTTCACCGTTTTTGCACATTTCCACTGAAAAAATCCTGCTTGACTAAAAAAAAGGAAAGTATGTGTTTTTTAATTAAACACTTCCCCAACACTGGGAATTCCAAGTGATCCTGAACACCAGCGAATTCAGAACTAATTCCAAGTCTAGTGCTTCACTCCTTCCCTCACCCCTACAAAGATAAAACAAAAAAATAAGCCTCAAAAGTCAGAAAGGTAATTTTAGCATCACCGTTTCTCACAACATATCACAAGCAGTCTCAGCTAAGATTTCTACAACCATTTATTCATAACTGAAGCAAGTGTTGGAAGCTACTGAAAGAAGCCAGTAGATTCTCTTAATTGTGCAGAAATATAAAGGTATCACTAAAACAAAACAGCTTCTCCATACAACTACAATACTACAAATGATGGTATCTCCAGAGAGCAACATTATACCTCAAAAACTGGGGTATAATAGTTGTTCTTAACGCAACCTAACCCCCTTCAACAAAGCTGGCCTGTGCAACTCACCCACATCTCACCTGATATAAAGTGCAGAGGAGGAAAAGCTGATTTAAGGGTCTTCTCCTGGTTAGAGAAGACAGGGTTGGACCCCAATTGCTGAAGGAGGACTGAAGATCTGAACCTGAGGAAGAACACTTTCATATTTTTTATGTACGGAAAAGCACTTAAGCATAGAATATGATCACAAGACTTGTCCTTATGTATAAAGAAATGACATGATTAAAAGCAAAGACAGAGTAAGAAGGAATGGACAAAAGCAGGCTTCAGTTATATCATACAAGGTTTCTGAGCTTCAATCTATAAAAAAAGCAAGAGCTCCCTGTTAAGAGGATCTAAATGTTGATACAACAGAGGTGTGAGTGGCATAACTGGCTGTACCCCAGGATACTGAGAAGAAAGCAAAATGGAGAACCTATAGCACTTGACATTATTCTACAAGCAAGCTGCAATATTGAACAGAACTGACAAAGAGTTGAAAAATATATTTTATTCCTCCTGTACTGAAGTGATGACACTGTACGAGTTCCCAATTATATGAGAACAGCTTTTATATCTCATTTTTAGCTAAACCATTAATTTCAGCACAATTACCCTAGCTTTAAAGGATTAAAACCTCAAAATATTTGCTGTTACTAGCATATTTTCCATGAAGTCCACACTGTCCACCTTTGCATGTTCCAGGAGTTTGGCTGTGTAAGAAAGTTAACAACAACTTTCATCTGAACTGAATACATCAGTTCTCCAATCATAAACAGTTCTCATCATTAAAAAAAAATAAAAAAATTACTTCATAATTTAAGATCATTATTAGTGACACCCTGCTTTTCCTTTAGCTAAAATGTACCCACATTACCAGCTGGCTTAAAACATCAACTTGCTTTTGTGAAAAAAGCCTGCAAAAAATATATCAACTTCAAAACGTACAGAAAAGGACATTAAGAGCTGATATACTTGGGTTATTTAATGAATTTTAGAAACAGTAGGAAGCTAGGAGTGAAGAACTCTATTTTACAAGTATTCAAATACCTAAGCCATACTGTATACACCTCTCTTGTGTAGCGAAGGAATAGCTACAGAAGGGGTGTTCTGAAAACATGTACAAAGAACTGCAGCTTTTTTTAACTTAAACTTGATCACGTAGGCGGGCGAGTCTCTGTGACAGCTCATCCTGCAGAATTGTAAAACACAACAAAAACACCTATCAGTAACATGAAAACTCAGTTTTGCAAAGTTCTGCATTGGCTGAGCAATCTTATGTCTGGATAATCAGAAATTCTCTAATGCACAAGATTCAAAGATTTGTTTAAGACCCCAAGAACAGCCGTACCCGGTAAGACCAGGGGTTCACAGAGATACCTTATCTCCAGTGGCAGACACCTAAGGAGGAGTTTCAGAACACAGCAAGCAGAGATATGTTTGGGTTTGTTTGTGGATTTCATATGTATCATCTCTGCAAGTGCAAATCAGCTCTTACAGAATGTCTCCTTATTTGAATGTAGCCTTAGCTGACCAAGGCTGAAATCCTATAGCGTGACAGCAGGAGATCTGTTTTAGAGGACCTCATACAAGGTGAAACTGAACCTTTCATAGAACATGGGGTACCTGGGGCTTCCCAAAGATTGGTCACTTAAGATAAAGTTCCCTAAAACCTTTTCCATGAAGGATGACAGAAATAAACTTTCCTCTTTTCATTCCCTCAAATGTGTTCCTCTAGAATGGGAAAAACAACTCACCAAAAGACCTGTGCAACCCTGACATCAGGATCTGCTCATGCACAAAAAATTATAAGCTCTCATCTACAGCAAATATGGAATCTTTGTCACTAGCTTCTGAAGACCTTCCACACATCAAAGGGAAAAAAAACCCAAACTCCTCATGTATGCTATGGGAGATGGCTGGATTCCATAACTTTGGAGCAGGTAGGAGAGTCAACCATTTGGAACTCCCTGAAATAACCATTCAAAAATAAACCTGGAAAGTCTAAACTTTCTGGATTTACAAAGCAGTTGTATACACCATTAAAGTTACTGTTAAAGTTGCATTGTTAAAGTTATTTTAATTGCAAGACTATTTTAACTACATGCCATTTCTTTGGGACAGCTGAAACCTAATTACACTTCAGCAAGCCTGTTTTGACTGAGTGAAGCATTAAATCTCATAATATCACAGTTCTCCAGAAAATACTGATTTCAATGGAATCAAATGTTTACCTGTTCTGCTGAGGCAACACTTGTACCAACAGAACCTGTCTGTCCTTGAGGTAGTTCCATGTTCAGATCAAGACTAACAGGAGAAAATAAAACAAAAACCCAAGTCAGGCATACATGGCTACAGGAAGAAGCACAGTAATTGACAAGGAGAGAGAGCATGAGGCCACCAACATCCCATGAATGCTATACTCCAGCCTAGACAACTTCATCAATAAATTTGACTCACTGCAAAGAAAAGTCATATATTACAACTAGAAATAGCTAAATGAATTCCGCTTGACCAGGACTGAGGGAGATAGCTGTTTAACAGAGGTGTATCAAACAAGGCATACTTATGAATAACAAAATAAGTTCAAGCCAATAGTGACAGTTTCAACTTCTGTGTCACCAAGAAAGCAAGTAAAAGTCTCTGAAATATTTCAGTATAACCATAAAGACTTAAATATGTCACGATAACCTGTTTTGCAACATCTGACTTATGAGAGCAGAACTACAGAAAATTTTGATGTGGTAAGGTGGGGGGGAGAGAACAAAGAGAAAATTGTGGAGAAACATGGCAAGGATTGCTAACGTCAATCCAAGTAAATAATGAAACACTGTCATGACATGACAAGTGACGTGGTTTTAGGCTTTTGCACAATAAACCCTGCACCCTGACACAGCAGCTCTGAGTGAGAACAGAATGGAATACCAGTAACTAAACTATTACAAGAATTATATCCAGAGATGAAAGAAAAACAGTGATTCTTCTTCTCTTCCAAGAGACAGAACCATACAAAACAAGGGTATCTGACCTTGACATTAACCAGGAAGGATTGTTGGATCCAAGATTTAATCAAGCAACAGTAAAAGTTCCACCTACCCAGCTTCATCTGCCATTTCCTGTAGCAGCATATCCACTTGGTTCTAGAGCAAAGAAGAAAAAGCTGATTGTTGCACACTGTAGCTTATGATAACCTCTTCTGTTAAATCCTGAGAGAATGGGGATTACTTAAACAAAACTGATTTAAAGGTAAATGCCTTTTACAGAACACCAGAAGGGCCTGTATGAACTCAAAAATGAGTAGATGTGCTCAGCCTGTTAAAATCCCATTAACTGGGCTGTAGCTTACAAAATAATGAGCTCTAGCTTTCAAAGAATTAAACTTATCCATAAAAACCCTCAAACTTATACTTGAATATTGCAAGTGTGGAGTGTTAGCTACTAAAACATTGCTTTGCACAACACGGAAAAAAACTCATCTCCAACAGATCTGGTTTACTGGATTTAGGTTTAGGTTTAATTTATTGACAAAGCACTATCTTCAGTAAATTTTTCTCTCTGTCAAAACCTCTGTGAAAATAGCACGTTTAGTTCCTTGCGGAACAGTACAAGCGAACAGCTGCTAGGAATTCTTAACTATGTCAAGCATTAAAGATTTTAGTAAACACACTCCCACAAATTGAAAGTATGTAATTAACAACTTTTCCACTGCATATAGCACTACTCATTTGGTGGTGACTAATGTCATGTCATTAGTATCAGTAAGTTAGAACTATTTATTTTCTCACAGCATATTCTGTTTTGATAATTAATGCTGCAGTGTTTTCTGGTTCAGAACTCTGCTTATTTAATAGGAGGGTGAAGGTTTTTAAGGTAAAATATAAAATAAAACCTGCTGTAAGAGTGAAATAGACCAAAATATACCTATGTGACCGTCTCTACTTGTGACAATAATCTTCAATATTTTCTTTGTCACAAAAAAGCACAAAGCAAAAGTGAAAAGGCTCCAGTTGCTGTTATGTCTCGAAGTATATAGGAGAGAATCAGACATTTCCATACATTTAGACACAAACTTTAAAATCACCTTAAAAAAAAAAATTCTTACTTGTGGTGTTGTTAGTGTAGTAGTGTTGCTCATTGTGTCTTCCATCTGTTGTGTCTGAACATCTAGTGTTTCAAACTGATGCTCAAATTTATCCATTAGTGCAGATATCTATAAAAAATACCAAATCAATGTTCTGCAGGTAACAAAAGAGAAGTATCTCTCAACTGGTAAAAAGAGAACCACGGTATAAGGCAGACAGCTTTTGGAGATCAGAAGCTTGCCCCCCTCCCCATGGCAAGTGTGAAGTTGATCTAATGCTGCAATTCAAGCAGGCTGGTGAGGGCCCTGTTCAGCCAAGTTCTGAGCACCCCCATTTATGAAGACTTCACAACTTATTTTAGGATCTACCCAATGCAAAACCTTTTCTCGAGTGGAATTCCCCTTTTTAAACTTGTGCCTGTTGCCCTTACTGTTTTCGACATGCAGCTCCAAGAAAAGTCAGTCTATTTACCTTTTCCAAGTTCATGCTCTTCAGTGTGGCATCCATAGACTTAACTACCCCTGCCATTGACTTTGTTACCTGAAATGAGAAAAGAAAAATATTACAATGAAAGGAAAATGAGCAGTTTCTTACTAAGCTCTGTTACCTCCAGCCACAGACTTTTCACAGTACTGAGTAGTAGGGCACCCACTATTGCCATCTAGAATGCCATTTTTTTAATAGCTTATACATTTAAAATTCTATAAATTAACTCAACTACTTGAAATATGCATTCTCAGCTGAAACTCTGTAAAAAATGAGGTGTATATGGCATTAACTTATTGCTAGGTCTCAAGATCTATCAATGTTAAGGGATATATTTGGTATACAGATCACAGAATAAACTCTCTGGCTGAAGAGCAGTACAGCCTTTTACCATAAAAAACTACCTGAGCTAAAAACAACTGCTGGTGTCACAAGTCCTACAACATGTCTTCATGCATTTGGAAGGGGAACAATATCTTTGCAAAATAGTCAGAAGCGTAACCAGTAAAACACAATGCCTCCTTAATAACAGCTAACAAAAGTTACTAGCTACAAAACATAGAGGATAGCAATCTATTCCTAAAGAGCAGCTGCCAGGGTGATTCCAGTACCTGATTTACTACTACATCTGAAACCAGAACTGAAGCTTCTCAGCTCAGTATAGACAGAATTAAGTCACCTCTAAGATTGGAAGTCTCATCCTTGCAATAGACTTGTGAAAACAGACTTACCTTGCCCATTGTTACTGCAGTCTGAACTCTTGCTGCTACAGCATCTACCCTGGCACTCATGCGCAAGAAATTGATGGCTTGATTCTTCTGTCGGATTGCATTTTCCGCATGTATCCGTGCAACTTCCATGTTACCCTTCTGAATTGCCTGAAGAAAAAAGAAAAAGCATTTTAAGCCTCCCTGCTCCTGTAAACATGATTTCTGAGTACCATATTTGTTTTGAAATAAGCATCAATTCACCACAGTATCTTTTCTACTAAAAGAGAAATTAAACCCCTTCTTCCTCCCCATAAGTTCTCAAACATTCCAAGACGTGAATCCCTAACTTCTTTCCAAGGATGGTATCTAACACCCACTTCAAGTAAGAGGCTTTACAGAGCTACAGAAACATTATTTTCTCATTCCTAAGAACGTTTTCAGTATCAAGACCCAAAGACATGTGCAGTTGGCATGGTTGTACCTCATGGACAAAAATAGTAAAAAAAAAAAAAAAAAAAATTAGCCTCTCTCTTTACTACTTTCAAGGACACAAAAACTATTTTGAAGTTCCTCTTCACAAACCCTCTCAGTACAAGATTAAGTATTTTTAACTTTGAGAATAACAGCTTCTAACAAAATACATATAACAATCTTCTCAGGAAGAAAGCGCCACAAGCTGTGCAAGAGGATACACAAGAATGTATCCTCTCATTTCTTAAGTATGGGAAGATTAATAATCACGTATTTTAAAGCACAAACATCTACCAAGGTATTATTAGCGGATGTACCAGGAAAATAGTAAAATCTGCTGTAATCTGTAAACAGATCTAAAGAGTTGTTTCAGACTCACTGCTTACCTTCTTAATTTTAGCTTTCTCTGCCTTTTCCTCTTTGTCGCATTTTTTTGAGTTCCTGTTGAGTTCTTTTGCAGCAAACTTCAAATTAAACAGATGTTCTGCAACGTAAGTTAAGGGCTCAAGAACAGGATCAACACTTTCATCACAGTATTTTGCTCTCCTGTTTGAAATGCTACCCAACCTAGTGTATGCTGTCTTTCCCTGTTAGTGATATTAAAACCTGGAAAATATTGCTTAAATAACCCCCTGAAATTCACAGAGTAAGGAGTCCTACCAAGCTGTTTTACAATTATAATGCCACTTATCATCTGGGTTCTAAATTGTACGACCATAAAACGTAAGTTCAGATCTGAAACTGGCTCCGTTTAACAATCAAATCTACTTCAGACTGATAAATACAACAAACCAAACATCCCACAAGAGGAACTGAAAGTCTTGCTCTGCCAGGTACTTTCACTCACACACACTCGGAGTCCTAGACTCTCAGAGATATGAAACTGCAGTTCACTGTCCTGCCTGGAACACCCCCACCTGATAAAGCAAGCCAACGAGGAACAAGAAGATAAAATAGCCATGCAATAACAAACTGGAGTGGCTACCCAAGCCCAAGTACAAAGCAGGAGGAAGGGCTGCCCTTCGAAGCCACAGTATGATCTTGGGTTTAAATGGCTCATGCAGCTCCTCCACAGGGCAGTCTTCCAGCCCTGCATTGTGTGAGGAATTCTGGGGACACAGCAGCTCTGACATCCGACTTTTGGGGAACAAACACCAAAGCAAGAGAAACTTTTCTTTTTAAAAAGTTCAAGTCCTGCTTAACCTTAAAGGTCTAAGACAACAATAGAACAAAACTTCTTAGTGTCTTAGCAGCAGTTCCATACTGTCATTCTGACAGGGAATAAATTACCTCCTGTAAAAATAATTAAAACACTATACTCTTAAAATGTTGCTGATGAAAGCTTCTAAATAAGATTAGTCTTTCTCAGACAAAAAGGAAGTACAAAGCTTTACAGGCTTCTATCATGTCACCTTTTGATATCCCAAGAGAAAGATGCAACAAGTACCAAATGCTTAACAGCTAAGAGGAAGCACATAAAGCTAAATGTTACAAGCACATAAAGCTAAACATTACGAAGTACTTGAGGTTTCTTTAATATTTCAAGTACATAAATTACTCCAGAACTGTTTTTTTCCCTTTAAAGCCCAGCCACACATCTTGGAGCTCTGACAGCAACCTGAATACATCAGGAAGTCTGCTGATGTATTTGTTACCCTATAAACATTACAAGCAGGCTACAGAAAGTAACAGCTGGGCCCAAACACTGACGACACCTGTTAAGGTAGCTGCCAAGAACACTAGAATTGCTGCTTGCATTTCAATTTCTTTGCTTTAAAACCTAGGCCTTCATCCCTTTCAGCAGCAGTAAGTACTGCACTGAGCCATGGATTAGGTCATTTACCAAACAGGAAAACATCTTTAGGCTGTTCATTCAAGCATACTTCAGGTCAGAGAATGGAACAACCAGGTAAAACAAGACACCACCTATTTACACTGATTACACTGAAACAGCATTTCAGAACAGTTTACCTGGAAGCAACTTCCTCAGTTACTCACTTAGGCCATCAATCTGGATTTAGCTCACCCCGCCACCTCCACAGCTCTCCCCTCCCACCAGGAGCATGCACTTGCTCCTCCCTTGAACCATCTTTCTCAAGGCGCCATAACCAAAGTGAAACTGAACCTGAACTTCCACCATTAACCATGACTCACAGTCACCCGCTCCAGCTCTCCATCAGGCTCTACCACAACAACAGCAACGCTGAGCACTTGCCAGCGTAGCTCAACCCCACCAGGATCCCTGTAACCTTTAAAGCTTTTTCACCCTTGCATATTAAGATAGTTTTATACAGCAAGAACGTTTAAATTTATCCTTAAGGATTTTCCCTGTAACTTCTCAACACCGGGAAGCACAGAGGGGATTGTTCAGCCGACAGTAGTCGCTGTCTAGGGCAGACACCTGTGCAGTCTGTATACACACACTACAGCAGTCAGGCACCCCCAGTGTACAATTCGCACAACTGTGCCCTATAAATCGCTTTCCTGTCGCAGGGACAGGGCTGTCCTTTAGCGCTGCCTGGAAAAGATGCTACCGCCTTCCTCAGCCTGCCCCCCGCTAACCCTTGCTGACCTCGCCTTGCCAAAACAAGATGAGCTTCCCCTTCCCCCCAGGCAGGGACAATCCCCAGGTTCCGGGGCACGTCTCCAGGCAGTGTCCCACCCACTGCCCAAACCCTCCTCCTCTCGGCAAAGCCCCTCTGAGGCAGGCTCCCGCACCCACCGCCCCCATGCAGGACAAGGCGCGCTTCCCCAGCCCCCCCCCCCGTCGCATGTCGGGGGCTCCTCCCCGGGCGGAGCGGGCTCTCACGCCACTGCCGCCCGCCCCACAGCGGGACCAGCCCAATGTCGCCGGCTCCCAGCTCCGCTCCGCCCGGCCCAGGCCGCGGTCCTTACACTCTGAAGGCCGCCGGCCCCCGCAAGGAAGCGGCGCCGCCTCCGCGCCAACAGGGACCGGCCACAGCCGCGGTTCGGCCACCGAGGGAGCTCCGCCCTGAGCGCAGTGCACGGCCGCGACCCGCACCCCGTTAGGATACTCTCCATGTTGGACATGGCGGCGGGCGGCTCCGCGGCGGAAGGGAGGGCAGCGGCGGAACAACACGGCCCTTAGCCGGCGCGGCAGCACCTCTTGCTTCCGCCGGTCCCGCGGGCTGTGCGCAGCCGCGCTGGGCTGGGCTGGACCCGGAGCGCGCCTGCGCGCGGGAGCACGTGCGTGTCATGAGGGGGCGCGTGCGCGTCGGGGTTAGTCTAAAGGCCCTGTGATAGGATTATGGAATTCTGGACTATGAGGTTCTATGGGAGGGACCTTAAAGCTCACCCATTCCCAACCCCTGCCCCGGTCAGGCGCACCTTCCACTGTAGCAGGTTGCTCCAAGCCCCTGTGTCCAACCTGGCCTTGAGCACTGCCAGGAATGGGGCAGCCACAGCTTCTCTGTGCACTCTGTGTCAGTGCCTCAGAACCCTCACAGGGAAGAGCTTCTGCCTAAGAGCTCATCTCAGTCTCCCCTCTGGCAGGTTAAAGGCATTCCCCTTGGCCTGTACCTGCAGGTCCTTGTCCAAAGCCCCTCTGCAGCTTTCCTGTAGCCCCTTTAGGCCCTGGAGCTGCTCTAAGGTTTCCCATTCAGGAACCTTCTCTTCTCTAGGCTGACCCAGCCCAGCTCTCTCAGCCTGGTTCCAGAGCAGAGCTGCTCCAGCCCTAGCAGTATCTCTGTGGCCTCCTTGGCTCATTCCAGCATCTCCTCATCTCCCTTGTGCTGTTGCCACAGAGCTGGATCAGGACTGCAGGGGAGCTCTCCCATGGTCCCTCTCCCAGCTCAGGGTATGCAGCTACACCCTCAGCCTCTCAGTTGCTTATTTAATAATATATAAAATACATTAATATAGTATTTTTATATTATATTTAAATTACTATATCATTCTATAATATAGTAATTGTTGGTCATATATGTATTTGTTTCTATACATGCACACACATACATGAAATATTCATGTGTGTAGCACAATGATACCATTGCATTGCCCTTACCTATAAGTTATTTATAGACCTTTCCTATAATTTCTTTATCCTTCTGTTTAAAAATTCTGTTCGTTTTTTTTTAAGATGATCCCCTCTCAGGTTACAATATTAAGTTTCATTTCAAATATAATGAAATACAATATTAATACACTGTCATACTTTTATTGTGATAAAGCATTTTAAACTTGACAAGCAGTAACATCAAATTCTGATGCACTGAGGAAAGCCTTGATAACTTGTCACATCCAATTTTTCTGTTGCTACTCTTTCTTTCCTTCCAGTAGGAAACCAGTGGAATTACTTTTCAAAGGAAGCAGAATTCTATTCCATGAAGATACTTAAATGACCTATAAACCCCACACAATATTTCTGCATGGTTGGTTTCCTTCCACTGCATTCCATGAAGTGTGTCTTACCCACAGCTGTGGGCTGCTCTGGGACACGGAAATGTGAGCTCTTCCCTTTGGGGCTGTACAGAATGGAGCTGGACTAAGTTGCAGAAGTTTAATACATCGGGAAAAAGAGATTTAACCTGCAAAAAAAGAAGATAGTGATTTAACACCCGCTGGAGTTCCTAAGAGAATATTCACAGGCTTCAGGTTAGTGGAAATGTTCACAGAAAGAAGATTAATATTCTAAAGAGCAGAGACCTTAATCTTCAGAGCACTGAGGATGACCTATATAAAACTTTTGGTACAAACATTTGTTACCAGACTGCATTTTTATCATATTTGTAAATGAGTTGAGAAATTCTGAAGTTTATTGCCCATATTTCAGTATACCTAAGTAAAAGTTACCCACTAAGCGTGCAGCATTTCTGCATTTCTCTTCAGCTCACGTAGAAACAAAGACCAGACAAGGGTTGTGTTCACTGTTGAATTGCTGGAGATGTCATTTCATAAGCTCGTGACAGTCACTTTCATAATTGGTAATTCCTCCATCAAGTTGAATTAGTTTCTTGAGTCACCTTGCTGAGTCACTCTGATATCTCCAGATGCAGGTTCTTCCCTATTACTGTATCTTTCAGACAGGAGCTGTTAACAGAAGTGCTGCGATGTCGTAATTATTAAAAGATTGAGAGCGTGAACCAGTAATTTTGAGAGAACTAAGGAGGACTCTCATTTACTGCATTACATGTTAACAACAGCATGACTTTATGTCCCAGACCCCTTTTGAGAACCGACCCCCCCAAACCCTATCTCTGCAAACAAGAAAGAACAAAATGTCAGCAGTATTCATAATATCTAGTAAACCATTCAACACCCAGAAAAGAGTGGAAAAAGAAGGTCTTCTGCCTTTGAATTTGCTGCGAGATAGAATGTAATTATAGGAAAAGAACTTCAAAGATAAAGTATACAGGCATATCATTAGCTGAAGGGCTTTCTTCACCCTTCACATCACTGTCAGAGAATGTATTTCTGATTGCCTCCAACTTTTCATTAAATAAGTATTTTGATCTGGATGAGGCAAAATGAATCATAGAATCATAAAATCATTGAATGGTTTGGGTTGGAAAGTCCCTTAAGATCATTGAATCCCAACCCCTCTGCTATGGGCAGGGACTCCTCACACTAAACTGTGTCACCAAAGGCTCTGTCCAACCTGGCCTTGAACACCACCAGGGATGGAGTGTCTGAAGGGGAGCTGTAGGGATGGTGGGGAGGGACTCTTCGTTAGGGACTGTAGTGATAGGACAAGGGGTAATGGGTTCAAACTTAAACAGGGGAAGTTTA
>JASSUY010030225.1:0-31521 GCA_032466535.1 Forpus xanthops
CTCTTCTCCAGGCTGAACAGCCCCAACTCTCTCATCCTGTCTTCATACAGGAGGTGCTCCAGCCCCCTGATCATCCTTGTGGCCTGCTCTGGACTTGTTCCAACAGTTCCATGTCCTTTTTCTGTTGAGGACACGAGAACTGCACACAATACTCCAAGTGAGGTCTCACAAGGTCTCACAACATCTTTGTTCCTAACACTGAGGTCCATGCTGACGCCCTTGGTACAAGCTGGGATCTACCTTTCTGTACTGAAATCATGAGGGTTACTCACATCTTTAAAACTAAGCCCATGTTGAAATTCATGTGTTGGATTAAGACCTAAACCCTGCAGTTGTCACTTTTCCCAGCAGAGGAAAGTGCCAGTGGCTTAACTAAATATACCATCCCCATTGCTTCCTGCCGCTTCCAGATTGTTTCTCTTTCCCTGTTCACTGGAACTCCTCCACATTTCTCTAAGTTTATTTTACTTCTTGGTTGGCTTGCTTTTTCCCCCCAATCCATCCCTTTTCCTGCTGCATCCCTTCCCCTGAGCTATTTGTCATCTCTCATCCTGCCCTTTCCATTTCTTCCCCAACCTTCTCTGCTCGTTTGCCAGCCATTGCTTCAAACTCGGGAGAAACTACCCAAACTACGCATTTCTGCATGCAGTGGTAAAAATAAGGCTGGATTTCTGTCTCTTCCATGCAAGAGCTGTTAAAAGGTTTTCCAAGGTGGGGCAGCTTGCTGATACGGATTCTCTGATATCTAGTAAGAGTTATGCTGACACACAGCCGTTACCAGGTAGTCTTTGGGATGACTCTGATGCAAAAAGTGGGCTCAAGGTTTTGTCATACACGAAGAAAGAGCAAGAAGAAGGATTTTTTTACTCTGTGCTTCTTTTGCTGTGAGACAAAAAGTGTTCGTTAAGAGCTTTTAAGACGTTTTGATTTCTGTTTGTTGGCCTGGTTTGGCCTCTCTTTCCCTTTGCGGTTTTCCTTGATGAAAAAGAAAAGAAGATGCTAAATTAAAAATAAAAAAAAAGAAAGGAAAACAGATTACTTTTGAGAAAAGGTTCACAGAAACCCAGAATAATTCCATTACACTGGAAGCATAGCATGGACCGGCACCCCTGCTTCCAGCATGGTGCTGACACTGCTTGCATGTCGTTTCCATGCACAAGCTGAATACCCCCATGGTGTGCTCTGCCTGTGAGCTTGCTCAGGGACTTGGCCTGACCCAGCTGCTTTTCTCCAGCCCTCGAACTTGGAATTGCTGAGCCTGGAGCAGCGCTGAAGGCAGCTTTTGCCCTGGTTGCCAGCCACCCCTTGTCTTACTAGCCTGATTTCAAGGGGCTTGGGGAGCTCATGGGCTGCCTGGGTGCTGGATTGCTCCCTTGAATGCAGCTCTGCTGGCTGAGCCAAGGCTGCCTATGTGCCCCCAGCTGCCACTTGGAGCTTGTTTAGGCTGTGATGGGGCTAAAAATGCAGCAGTAGAGATATGCAGCATTATGCTGATCACTTAAGCCACCGGCACAGGAAAAGCCCAGCTGTTCCCGAGCCACTCTTAATACAGGCAATGCCATGACTCCATGGGACTCCCCTAGGAGAAAGGAAGATGTTGGCTCATTACTTTTCCCTCGATGGGGCTTTTCTACCCAAAACCTTGGGGAAAAGCCTTTTCTGTGCATTCAACTGACATACTGATAAATAAGAGAGCCGAGGAGCTCTCTGCTGCAGCCTGCCAACAAGAGGGTTTCATGGTGCGATGGGGAGGGGGATTGTGCATGTCCCAGAGGGTGGCATGAGGGTGCTGGGTACAGAACCTCATGAGATAACATGGGAGGATGGAGGCCAGCGGTGCCAAAGCTGAGACACAGACACAGCCTTTGGGTCCCTTTCCATCTGATGAATTTGGTTTCTGCTGGAGGGACAGGGCTGAAGAGGGAGAGAGGAGGATGTCAGGAAGAAGGCATGACAGAGGACTGAAGGAATACCTTCACGGCTGACCCCAGAGGTGGATTGAAGTGTTTCAGCTGACTTCACCACTTTAATTTACAAGGCGTATCCTTCCCCAACACACTCACCCGCTCCCATCTATAAGGTAACCCCTTAGGAGTACTAAACCTGTTTACTTACTGATACCAGCTCAGCCACTACTAGCACTGTTAATGCTTCTTCTTAGCTCCCATTGATTGCCAGCAGCAGCTCCCTCAGCCTGTCCCTCTCCACCAGCACCCTTTTACCCCAGGATAGAGCAGGAGGCAGCCCAGGGCTCACACATACATGATTATACAGGAACTGGATCTGTCCTGCACCCCAAAGGGTTGATTTTACCCGTGTCAGGTCATGATGTTAATCCCAAGACATCTCCCTTCCACTGTTGTTTATTTTTGCTGGAACCAAGAGGTCACAGCCATGCCTGCCCTGAGAACCTGCACTCCCAGGCCCCCCAAAATCAGCTATCTACAAAGCAAAGAGGTCTATGTGTTAATAACCCTGGTGTTTTGATAACTCAGTCAATATTTTGGTAGCTTTAGGCAGCCCCTATGAATCTTGACACACGTGCAGATGCAATAGACCGCTCTCCTTAGCTGCTGAGAGCCAGCTAATGAAACAAGGTGAGGTTTCATTCTTTTCTGACCATCTCTTTCCACAGCCTGCTTGCAAGGGCTTCATTTTTCCATCATCACAGCCCAATCAATCAACCGCTGAAACACTATAGCGATGGCTGTGATTTAATTGCTTCCCCAGTTCAGTGATACCAGCTCTGTTAGATGCCCAGAGTTTAATGACATGTGAGGTACTTACCATGTGCAAGGAGGATGTTAAATGCTCTCAAAGCACAGTTTCCACCTTGCTTCGGTGCAGCTCCACCAGCTCTTGTCTTGGATAGGCAAAGTGAAGACACAGGCATCATTTCTCATAATGCAGTGTAAGCTACCCCCATCCGTGTTTCCAATAAAAAGCCCTCTCTTGATGGAAGGCAATAATTTCCCCCTTTTTTTCCCTCCTGGGCTTCCTGGCCACCGTATTGATCAGTGTCTTAAAGATATCTTAATTCAAGTGGTTTCCTAATGCACAATGTGTCTGAGATTAAGCTTTTCCCAGGGATTTGCTGGTACAAAAGAAATGCATTTCACAATGAGGAGAACAATTGCCATTATAAATATCAAAGCATGATGATACCCACTTTGTAGTTACGTTCCAGAGGACACTTTTTATTTAAATTCCCTCTTTTCAGGAGCTTCCCGACTGAATTTTCTTGCTGTTTATAAGTATCCCAAAAGGGGTTTTGTTTGTCTGTGTGTGTGTGCATGGGAAGTTTGGCATAATTCAGTCAGGATGTTGTGGTAATAGGGTTATGCTAAGCATGAAACAAAATAATTTTCATGCCTTCTGGAAGCTGTTCTCCTGTTTGCTTAATATCAAATCATTTCCCTTTTGACGGGTTACTTCTGCACGTAGCGGCTAATGCAATGCCGCACATCCCAGACACCAGGGCAGGACTGATCCTGACATGGGCACTGGGCTCTTCTGTGTCACCTGGGATAAATCCCATCAGTGTGAGCGGGAGACATGCATAGAGCCAAGGAGAAACCACTGCCCCTGGTCTCCTTTCTTGTGCCTCCCAGCAAGCCCACTCCATAGCCTGGAGGTCTGATGTCACCCCCCAGAATAGATAGGGATATCCTGTAAATTTGGAGGTGCTGGAAGCAATCTTTCCAGGCTTGCTCCCTCACTGGGCTGGGTGAGCTGTGATTTAGGGAACGTACTCAAATCCTTGTCTCCTCGCCAAAAAGAGGAGGCAAGCAGCCAGTGTCTGATCTTACAAAGGACACATCCTTCACTCTATCCCACTTCCCCACATTAGACCCCATTAACCATGGGGTAGATGCTTTGAGTGTATTTAGCAGCCTGGAAGTGCAGATAGATGTTTAAAGTCCTACTGACAGCGCAGGGAGTTAGGTGCTGAACTGGCTTAGATGCTTTTAGACCTCCCCATCCCATAGCAAGCTCCTGTTTCGCTCCTTGCTGTATCTCTAGGGATGAAATGGAAGTTTGACCCATGAGCATACACATTATACACATGCTTTGCTGATTAAGAGGAAGGGAGGCTAAGCCTTTGAAATGCTTTCCCTCAATTTAAAAACACTATGATTAACAACTGATTTTTACCATATCCCAGTCCTTCTCACTGTTATCCTGAAAGAATAATAGCAGCACGCATGATTATGACAATGATTTATAACACCTATAAACACTGCTACCATGCAACTAAACCCCGCATCCCCCTCCCTCCCCAGTGCACATGATGCTCTTATTATGGATGTATAAAACGCACGTGGCAAGCTAGAGTCAGGGATTTCGGGAGCCCAGACCCACCACGCTCCAGCGTGACGGCGCTGCTGGTTGTGCCAGGCAGAGGAGGGATGAAGTCTTGCCAATGGAGGCTTTATATCATCTGGGGGCTGCCCTGTGCTACAGCTGGCAGAGGACCAGCGCGGCTCCTGGCATCCTTTCTCGCTGTCTCAGGGCAGCTCTGATTTATGCCTGACTCCCATGGCCAGCCAAGGGCTGTCCCAGCCAGGGCACCGGGTGCTTCCCTTATCTCCTGTCCATCTCTCGTCATTTCCACCTCAAGCCTGGCTTAGGGCAGCAGAACAAGGATTGCTATGCTTATGCTTGGTGTATCTTGAGATCCCAGCTATACAGGAGGCAGACAAAATACTCGTTTGAAACACAAACTGATCAATAAAGCCACTTTTTGGTGGTGGGGCTGAGCACCTATTTCCCTGGCAGATGAGAAGGGGGCATTCCCAACCCCTGAAATTTACAGAATACCATAAGATAGCACTGAAAATTCAGCGCTGAGCTGTGAAATGACAACCAGGAGAAAGCCTTTTGTTTTCCCCTTCCTTTTTTCTTGAACCAAACAGTACCTAACTGTTTAACTTGCAGCTAAGGATTATTTATGTAGGGCTCTTGTGTAGGTAAAGCACCACGTCCTTGGCCCTCTGCCCACGTAGCGCAGCACGGGATCTCTCGTTACAAATTGCAGCTGTATAACATAACAGGAAACGTGGGGCTTTAAGTTATTCCACTGGAAAGATTAATTATTTGGAAAATAGTTATGCAGCAGCTTTGTGTGTTTTTGGAGCAAAGGTGACGGGCACCATCTTAAATTTAGAGGAAGAAAAGCGGTTTAGAGTACAAGTGTTGTGGGACTGGTTTATTCTTAGTTTTTATATCATATTTGAATCATCTGCTGTTGTGGAAGGAGCAAAGCTGAGCTCCACAAAGGGCAGCCCCTGGCAGGGTGAGGGAGGTGGAGGGATGGGAGCTGCTGGGTTCCTTGACCTTGATCCTCCAACCTAGTTGGTTCTATGATGCTATTCTATGCCTCTATTCTATTCCCATTCAAAGCATCCACCTGCTTGAGGGGAAGATACAGGAGTCCTGCCAATGGGGGAGGCAGATGAGGAGAGAGCTCGGAGGCACAGGTTGTGGTGTCCTCAGAGTATGCTGCAGACAGCCCATGGGAAGATACCAGGTCCTGGGCAGCCCCTTCTCTCCAGGTAAACACTCCTAAAAAGGCAAACACAGTATCTGGAAGGGGTCTTCTCCCACCACAGAGGATGAGATGATGAGTGATGCCTCCTGCTCATGTCATGGACATGGTGCAGCGGCAGGACCAGGGCAGTGATCATCCCTCTGTACTTGGCACTGATGTGGCTGCTTCTCAAATCCTGTGTTCAATTTTGGGCCCCTCACTACAAGAAAGACACTGAGGTGCTGGAGTGCTTCCAAAGGAGGGCAATGTAGCTACGAAGGGTCTAGAGAAGCATTGAACAGGCTGCCCAGGGCAGTGGTGGAGTCACCATCCCTGGAGGTATTTAAAAACCATGTAGATGTGGTGCTTAGGGACATGGTTTAGTGGTGGAGTTGGCAGTGTTGGGTTAGCAGTTGGACTCGGTGATCTTAAAGCTCTTTTCCAAACAAAGTGATTCCATGACTCCGTGTTAGCCCATCCAGCCTTGTCTGCTGAGCTGTGAGCTTCTTTATATAGCCGAGTTCATGGGATTTTAATTTGCTCCTCTGCATGCAAGCAATCAGCCCAATTAAAGAAATCACTAAACCAGCAACCTCGCTGCAGCAGTGCGTAGGCATGGGTGATGGCCAAGTACTCCCCTCACCTATGCAAATGCTACTCAGTGACTTCAGAGAGGTCTGTGGCCAAAGTGAAATGTCTCCCTGATTAGGATTCCTCTTTGCATCCAAATGTGCTTAAATACCAGAGCTCTCCGGAGGGATGTGGTTTGGGTAAAGAAGCAGTAGTTATTTTTAGGCAGCACAATGCACCTCTTAGTAAAGATTTTCCACTCAGACACTTCACCCACAGCCATTTCACGAGAGCAGCTATCCCACACCTAGCTTTGGGCTAACCTGGTCTTCCAGGCCTTCTGCTCATGGATGTGATAGGGAGCTGGTGGTCCTTCACTGCTCAGCTAGAGCTGCTGAAATTAAATCCCTGAGGGAGAAACCCTCCTCAATGAGTCTCTTGGTGGATTTGGGGAGGAACAAAGTGAAGACCATGATAATTATGCTCCTGGATTCCTCTTATCCCCTGCAGGCAGGATGTGCCCCAGAAGCAACAAGATGTGCATCGCAAACCACGTCCATCATCCCTCCTTCCGTCAACACACAGGGGAAGCCTGTTTCCAAAGCAGCCCAGTTTTCCCCATCTGTACTGGGAAAAGGACAATTAATAATAGATTACTAGTAGCAATAGGCTTCATCCAAGGTGTGAATGTCTCATAATTGGTGCAGGATGGTCCATTATTTGTAATCCTTATGCTCCAGTTCGTGGCAAAGAGCAACATCAGATTAAGGAAGAGCAAAAAGTTTCTTATAAACTCAAGAATGCCTCCGCTGTAAGCAGCAAACCAGAGAGAGCAGTCTCTTAACTTTCCAAGCTTTTCATTTCTGCTCCATTTGCTGCTGCCTCAGATTAACCAAAACTCCATGTTTGTCTAATAGAAAAACACTGGTTTTGCAAACTCTTCCAGCCACAGTAGTTGAGCTCTACCACAATAATTCACCACTCTACTATAGCAAATGTTAATATATGAAAAACCTGCTGGGTATTGGGAAATAAATAAAAGAGGAGGAAATTACTTAATTTAATGCCTCTATGTTTGATAGAAGACAGAAGGCAAAAAAATCGTGTTAGTGGAAGGTTACTTTCCTCACTGCGTTGCACCTTGTGTGGCTCTTGGCTGTTTTATACCTGCGATGCATTCCCAATGCAGATATTCACAATATCTTTATGGTTTGGGATGTGGAGAATCCCACCCTGCCCGAGAGCCCAGATCTTAGCCCAGGTACCTGTGTTACCTAACTTGTAATTGACATATCACTAAGCTAACCAAGATGGGACCATGGTCATTCAAGGCTCCATCTAGACTCAGTAGAAAGAGAGACCCTATAGAAGACAGTCCTGCCAAGCTGTTAGTCCTGCTGGGACAAATACCTCTTATGCCTTCTGGGCCACTGATGACAGGAGCAATACAGCTACTAATTTAGGTTTTTCAGCGGGCTGCTTGAAGGTGGGTGAGACAAACAGAAGGCAACAGTGAGGTGTGTCAGGAAAAGGTCAGCAAGCCTTGGTGCAGTACATAACATAAACCTTTTATGTGGAAAGAAGAGGCCACTGTAAATAGCAGGAGGGTGGTTAGGTCTGAGGCTAGCAAAGAAGCTCAGCTGAGAAACAAGGGTGCCATAGATAAGCTGAGAAGCTTCCAAGAAACCAAGTCTTTTGGGCAAAGCCACAAATCTTCTACATTCAAAAGTCACCTGAAGACAGGAGGTGGCTGGAAGAGCAGGGTTTTACTGCCAGCTCACGTACATCTGCATTGTACAACCAGAAGTGACACTGGAGGTGTTGTTCAGCATGAGGGTTGTTTGAGGTTGCCAAAGAGCCAGATGTTCCTTGCCATGGGGAAATTATCTTCCGCACCTTGGCATCTGTTTCCTGTAGCTGCCAGTAAAAGAATGGGACAGGCACAGTGTGCAGAGGGGCAGGTGGCACATTGCAGTGGCTTTTTCAAATCATTACCAAGAAGAAGTATTGCGACAATATTTGGCTTGAAATGATGCAGATAAACGCTGTGAACACGCTCTGTGAATGTGGCTCAGGGAGTCACTGAGATTAGCATTTACTGCTTGATATTCCAGACTGCTGGGGCAGAGGATTTCAAGAATGAAGGATTATTTGACAATAAAATTCTGTTCCTGGTGCTGTGCACATCAACGAGCAGCCAGGCAGGTTAGGAGTGATTGTTTGCCCACTCGCACTAACTTGAAGGGGTGAGCCCCAAGCCCTTGCTAACCTCCCTGCAGGACTGGGTGCTTTGGAAACCTAAGAGCAAGCAAAGGGCTTGGAAAATCAGGCAGAAAAAGAGCAAATCTCTTTATACTCCATTTGAGGAATGAGCAAACCTCTGGCAAAGAGGGTTTTGCAAATCTGGCATCTAAATTATCTGCTGGGGACGGACTATTGCCTTTGTGAGGCACTGTGAGGTCCTTCCCTCAAAGAAGATGTTTTCTAGGTGAGAAACACACAATGAGCAGAGGATCAACAGCTCCAAATTCCCTGCTCTTGGAAGGGGTAATCCATTGCAGATCCCCACAGGGCAGAAGTTCAGCCTCAGTGCTCTTCATCCTGGCCTCCAGCAAGTGCCTCCCTCCTTTCCCTGGCTGCTATTCCACCATCATCCCAACTGAACTCTTGCTGATCTCCAGGAGGCTAAAAAAAGGTAATGGGAAGGTCTTAAGAAGACAAGTCTGGAAAAATCAGGAATGCTTCCTAAAACCGTGGCTTGTGTGACATCCATCTGCTCAGAGCACACATTAGCAGGTTGTTTCTTCTAAATTAAAAGCTGTGAGAAACTCAGCTGCTCTCAGCTCCATCACCGTCTTTATCCTTGGGAGTTTATTTGCTGAGATAAAAGGGACTGTTCCCACCTCCTATATCCCTACTGGCCCAAGTTGCCTGCACAGACCTCTGCATCCCACCGTAATTGATCATGGGTCTGTTCTGATCTCAGAGCTGCCAGCGGAGCAGGGCTGGGGCACAGGCAGCACCAGGCATCCTTGGGATGCAGTTTGGACCACACGTGGTGGACCTGCTCGGCTACTGAGTGCTGTCACCATAATCATGGTGGAGCCTGGCAGACGTCTGAGCCACCGACACTAGCAATTAAGTGTAATTATCTAAGAGGGTGGGTGTGTGTTGTATGGAAACACAGCCCTGCTGTGATGCTGATGTTAGAGGTAAACACAGAGCTGAGCAGAGAAATAGAAGTCAACTCTGAATTCTTAGTTATTTTCTTTTCACAGACCTGCTCACTGTTACAGAGCTCAGCCTTTGATTTGTTCTTGAGACCCTGTTCAGGTGGATGAGGGACATCCCACTTCCATAGAGGGATGAGGATCTGGCCACATCCTCTGTGCGGAATTACCCCAGCAAATCCTGTTTACAGGAGCATTGATGAGACATTGCCGTTGGGGACTGAGTAATCTCATGAGCTCTCGACGTGCCAGGGAACAGGATGGAAAAGGTGAGGTGAGCATCTGAAGGATGGGTGAAGATGGACCCTGCGAACTGGGAGTGCCTGATGTTATGGTTTATATGTGCGTTTGGGTTACCTTGAGCGGTGCTGAGCAGGAAAGTAAAACAATGACCCAGATAACATTCCTGGTCAAAACAAAGGAGATGTTTATTGGGGAGTAGCTCCTTGCTGGCTCCAGCCAGGCAGGCTGCAAAGAGTTTACTCTTCTCAAGGCTGAATCTGAGATAAAAAGGAAGATCTCAAACCTTCGAGGACACCAGGGCCCAGCCAAAGCTTAGGGGAGGAGGAGAATGGAGAGGCTGAATGAGCTGTGCCTGCTGCTGCTGGTCAAGGAGAATGACTGTGTCTTTGAGATGAATAAAAATGGCTTTACATGAATGAGGCTGGTTTGATGTTGAGCTCTTGTGCCTCCAGACCAAAGTGGTCACTGGACAAAGCCCTGGACAAATGTGCTGTATCCACATGGGAGGGCTGTCCCCCTGCCTTGCGGAACCTTTGGACCACCACACTTTGGCTTTCATGTATTTGACAGCATGCAGTGTCTCAGAAAGAGATTTCAGAAACCCTAACCCTAATCCTACCCTAAAAAAGGGGAAAAAAAGGTATTGCAAGGAAAAAGCAACTTTGCAAAACATCTTTATTTGGGATAAGGAGCTTTGGGTGGCATCAGGCAAGATTTTCACAAGTGACTAATAATCATAAACCAAGAAGTCTCCTGAAGCTACTGGATAGAATGAATCTGGCTCAATGGGAATTGGAGGGGATAGTGCATTATATCCCCATAACTAAATTACAAATGCCTCAGGCCAGCAAGGTTTTTACATACGAAGCAGAGCACTTGATAAGAGGCTTTGAGGTGGGAATGGCAGCCCTTTATTTTCCTGAGCATCCCAGAGATGCATCAAAGCTGTAGGGAATGTTAATATATTTTATTGGACAAGCTTCTGGAGCTGGAAACAGCTTGTCAGCTGTTGGGCACACGAATGCTTCCAGAATAAAGGCAAAAGTACCCCTTAAAAGCTTTAAAAAAGTGCCCAGAAATACTCCACTCTTGCCAACAACACCTTAAATAAACCATCTGAAGTAGCCAGAATAACTAGGAATATCCCCAGAAACCAAAGACGTGGATCAGCTTTGGGAAAATCACAGCTGGTTTGCTTGAAAGGCAGAATCGTTTTCTACAGAGTTTCCCTAGAAAGTGTACTCAATTCTCCTTTTTTCCTATCAAATCTCAAGGATGCAATGAAGAGATTGACTGAAACCCGTCCAGGCTGGACGTGGAGGGGACACCAGCCTGAGCAGTTTTGCTTTGATTCAAAATCCTGATTTTTGACAAAAAATAGCACTGTAGGAATTCCCTATGGATTGGCACGGTGCTCTTGTGGTTGCTGGGAGAGTCTGAGCAACCCAGGCATCTTGAATGAGCAAAGCCTGATGGCAGGAGATGTATTGATATTACGAATGAACCCAAACTGGAGAATTCCAGCTCTGGAGCCTCATCCTATTTTGTGTTTGATCCTATTCAGTGTCCAGGACCAGACAGCTCGTGAAGCTCTCACAGTCACTGGGGTAGTTCAAGATTCGATTGAAAAAACAAGACAGAAGTCAAGGCAAAACAGAGTATTTCTCATCCTCTGTATTCTTTCATGCTCCTTGCTTTCCTACTTCCCTTGTTTTAGGAATTGTAAGGAAGATCAGACAATTTGCCATGAACCTGTAGATCCAAAGAGTTATTTAATCACTTATTACCGAGGCACTTGCTGCCTGCTTTGCCTATCTAAAAGGCATTAAAGAATAAGATGAAATGTTTTTTGTTCAAGTGCATTGCTTTGACATTCCTCATTCATATTCAGAATCTGCCAGGTTGGGTCAAGCTGTGGTGTTTATCCCTGCATCCCCTCTCACTCTGAGCACTTCTCCATCTGAAGAAAGGCAGAATGTTACAAGCAAAGTCCACAGGGCTCGTTTCTTCTATTGCTATGCAAAAGGCACTTCAAGCGAGGTTGACATCAAAGCGCTACCGCAAGCACCAAGCATAATGAGCGCCAAGGAAGGACTGCCACGATTCATACATCAGGAGAGAAACAGGCTGCAGAACAGCGTTTCCCTCTCTTTGGGCTCCTTATTGTGGTGAGGTTCTTGTCAAAGGCACAAAAAAGGCAGCCCATTGCAATATCAGACGTTTGTTTAAGTCATGGTGGCTGCCAGAAGATAATAGCCGTCAGTGTAAAATTACAACTCATTCTGCATAATGCTGTGCTGATTACCATGAAAGCAATGGCAGTGTTTGAATTTTACTCCCTTTTTTCCCCCTTGTCTTTGTTGCCATGCTTAGCAGAGGAGCTGGATGTGCCAGCCTCACTGTTTGTACTCAGACCTGCACGGCTGGCTGGCCTAATGTCACTTCTACATAGCTCTTTTCCCCCTCAACACAAAGGGTTCAGCAGGTACCTTAGGCCGGATGGACAATCCTACTGCACAGCATCCTTGTGGAAAGCCTTTGTGGGCTCTTTCCTTGGGTCCCCTTCAGCAGCAATATGGCTCTCCTGTGATGGGGGAAGTGCTTTTCACTGTCCTTTTAAGCCTGAAGAAGGGAAGCACAAAAGCATGAAGTCACTTGTCTGCGTTCACAATGCAAGTGGCATAAATGGGCTTTGCATGTGGATATCTGGAGTCGTGAGCATTGACATACTCAGCATCCTCCAAGTGCCTCTAGCATCACTGGAACCATAATGCTGCCACAAAGCAGATCTCAGCTAAGGTTTTCCACACCACCACCACCTTGAGTATTTACTCTATTTCTCTGTAGTTATGGCTGTGCTTCCCTCAAAATGCTACATGGCTACACTTCCCTGAGATAGATTCTTTAAGCTGAACTCGCATCAAACCATGACATCAGTGTCACAGTGTTTTTGTAGTAGGAAGGTCCTGGAAATGTTGACCAGGGGGATAGTTAACAAGGGATGCTTGGGAAGGTACTATTTTGGCATAAGCAATTATCCAAAGGAATTCTGTGCTGAGAAAGGACAATGTTTTGTAGCCATGACAAAAGCTGGCACTTATTTCTATTAGACGTGAAGAAAACAAAAGGTTATCATCAACATTTTTCTGTGTTAGAGGGTGAGCCTGCTGGAGTGAGGGACGTTGCTGTGGGAAGTCAACTGAATTAAAGAAATAGTTAAAGGATATGTAGGAGCAGAATATGACAAGGGGTATAGTTATGACAGGAGCTGATGAATGGCTGATGTTTCACCTTAGAGAACCCAGTTAGGATGTCTATTCATAGAATTGTAGACTGGCTTGGGCTGGAAGGGACCTTAAAGCTCATCCAGCTCCATCCCCATGCCACAGGCAGGGACACCTTCCACTACACCAGGTTGCTCCAAGCTCCATCCAACCTGGCCTTGGACACTGCCAGGGATGAGGCAGCCACAGCTTCTGTGGGCACCGTGTGCCAGTGCCTCAGCACCCTTACAGGGAGGAGTCTAAATTCAATCACAGACAAAATGCGTTTGAATTTGCCTGATGGGGCTCCTGTGATCACCAACCATCCCCTCACCCCCCAGAGCACACCTGTGTGAGCAAAACCCAAGAGAGCAGCACACCTGGGCACCTGGGTAATGTTTGGACAGCCAGATGTGTCTGTTGGCTTCGTGCTGTGCCCTGCCTTGGTCAGAAACATTGCAGAGCTGGAGGTGCCATTGCTTGCCTGATTTCATGCAGCCAGACTCTAACCCAGGTTAATTATATATGTGCTCTGCTTAATAAACATATAGGTGTCTCTTCCTTCTGTCCTAAAGCGATTTAGCTGGCAAAACTGCAATTCATATGGTGTGTCGTTGAGTATCTCTGCTGCGCCCTGCTCTGCTCATGCTGTCTGATGGGGAAGAATCTAGATGGGATTTAGGGTGGTGTTCATGTGCTTCCCTGATCCCCTCTCCCTCCATTACTTCTCAGAGGAGTCTGAAGGGTGTTTGTGAAGAGCCTGAAACGGGATTTTTGGGCTGTGGGAGGGGTTATGTGTCCCAAAGTCATCTGGAAAACATGCCAGGCCCTCTAAAGCATGAGGTCCTGAAAAAAAAAACCTCAACAGGCATAATGCCCTCAAAGGAGCTGATGTGTCCCCTTCCCGTGCAGGAGCTTTCCCCCATACAGCTGCATCTACCTTCAGTTCACAGTCAGGCTTTCCAAAGCCTGAGAATTCACTGCAAAAGAGGCTTTCCTCCTTTAACACACCCCTGGAAATGCTGTTTCCCCTCTTCCTGGTATCAAAGTTGCCAGCAGTGCTGTTTCAGAGAGCGGAGAGCATCTTCTTTAACACCCTCAGGTTTTGCTTAGGTCAAGACGTGCTCATCTACGGTTCTCTGGTGATTCACAAGCCAGAAAAAGATCTTTCAGTGGAGGGATGCACGAAGCCCTCAGTCACCGTGAGTCACTTCTCTGCCAAATGCCAACTTTGCATCAGAAGCATGTTTTACTTGTACCTTGAGAGGGCTTTTTTCTTTCTTCTCAGTTCTGTCATTCGAGGACACAGCCCTGCCTGGGAGGTGGTGAGCACCCAAAAATCCTGTGAAACTGGTGGGTGCCAGAGCCTCTAATATGGGATTTGGGACTAGAGCTTCCTGGCGTGTTAGTTAGTGCAAGACCTCCTGATGATGTAGGAGTTAACTTAATCGAGTTTGTAATCAGGGCAGTGGTCTAAGGAGGATGTTAAAAACTAATCAGGAACGTGAAGCCTCACACAGGAGGATGGTTTCTGAGGGGGTCATTGAGAGCACAGATTTTTTCACTTCTTTGGTCTATTTGTTGCTGTTGTGCTTAAGAAACCTGGAAGTCTGGAAAGTTTTATGGCATTTGCAGGACTTTTCCTCTCTGGCAATCAGGATATTTGATCCTGGTCTTTAGCTACACCCTTCTCCCTTAATTTTGTCAAGGTAAACGGTGTGATTATTAGCTGCCATAGTAAATACTTGTCAATGATCCTGAGTTAGAAGGAAACAGAGCAGTTGGTACCATTGCAAGCTTCCTTTCTCCTTGCAGATACAACTTACGGTAGGTTTGCTGGATACACACATGATGTCATGTTTAAATGATTTAAACATTGGCCGTTGGTGGTCAATGCCTCAGTATTATGCAGCAAAGACGAAGCTTGCAGAGGACATCCCTCCTCAGTAATGAAGTCAGTGAGGATGCCAGACCCTGTTCCCCAGTAACACTGGTACATGCTGTGCCACAAGCAACCACATGGACATTTCACTTCTTTCTTCCTTTTCCATCTAATTGAAGGTTAGATGTTTCCACGTTAGAGCTGAGGCTACAGACACAACAACCTGCAGAGCTGTGCTGTGAGATGTCCTTGTTTGGCAGGGTACAAAGAGTAGCTCCACTGGGAAACAGAAACCGGGGCCAAGGTGAGAGGGAAGGAGGACAAGAAAAAGAAGAAACAGAGGAAGCAGAAGCCGTAATATTCCTCTTTGATGCCCCTTCCACCATATGCACAATCATTGTACTCTCACATGAGCACTAAGTGCTGGTGAAACACTAGACAGGCTACAAGCTGTAGCACCGGGGGCAGGAGAAAGAATGAAGAAAGGCAAACATTCTCCCTCCTCCAGGTGATGTAGGGAAACCTGCTTTGCTTCTTGCATGAAATATGCTCAAGCAACATCTTCAGTGCCTGTTTTCCAAATGAAAGCTCCTAATTATTTATGTACATCAGCAATTGTCTCCGGTTGATGCTCGCATGTCTGGTTGTGAGGAAGCTCGCTGGGGAGGGATGGGAAAGCCCTGTTAAATCATTAAGCCTCTTCCCTGAAGTGCAGGCCCTGTGCTCTTGATCTGATAGAAACCGATACTGCAGTTTATCTCTGTCAGAAGTGCTGTGAACACTTAGTGCCCGTCTCTTAATCTCATTGTTTCCTTAAAACACCACGTCCTTGGGTTCTGCTGTTATTTCAGCAGAAAAAGGGAAACATGAAGGAGAGATTGTGCTTAACAAACCTGATCGCCTTCTGCAAAGAGGTGGTGGGGAGATATGGGGGGAGCAGCGGATGCTGTTACCTTGACTTCAGTAAGCTTTTGACACTGTCTCCCGTAGCATCCTCATAAACCAGGTGACAAAGTACAGGTTAGATGAGTGGACAGTGGGATGGGTTAAAACCAGCTGAATGGCTAGGTCCAGAGGGTTGTGGTCAGTGACAAAAAGTCCACCTGGGGGCAAGTGGTGCATCCCAGGGGTTGGCACTGGAGCCAGTGCTGTTCCACATCTTCATCGCCTTAACAGTGGAACAGGGTAGATCCATAGTGAACTTGCAGACAATACAGATCTGGAAGTGGATGACACATCAGAGGTTTGTGCTGCCACCCAAAGGGTCCTCAACAGGCTGGAGAACTGAGCAGCCATCAAGTTCAACATGAAGGGAAATGCAAAATGGAGTCCCTGGGGAGGAATAACCCCAGGCACAGGCACACACTGCAAAACAAAGAACATGGGGGTTCTGGTGGACACCAAGTTTCACATGCGCCAGTAGTGTGTCTCCGTGCCAATGGCAGCCAACAGATGGGGCTGGAGGATGTGATCCTGCATCAGAAGGGGTGTTGCCCACAGGTAAAGGGGGGTCATCCTTCCTTTACTCAGCAGTGGTGAGGCCGCACTGGAGTGGTGGGTCCAGTTCTGGGCTTCCCAATACGAGGCACATAAGGACATACCGGAGAGAACCCAGCAGAGGGCCAATAAGATGATGAAGGGACTGGAGCATCTTTCACATGAGGAAGGGCTGAGAGAGCTGGAACTGAGCGCCCCAGGGAAGAGAACGCTCAGGGGGGATCTCATCAGTGTATGTAAATACCTGAAGGTAGGCTGTAGGGAAGACAGACAGGTTCTTCTCAGCAGTGCCCTGTGACATGGCCAGAGGCAATGAGCAGAAACTGAAACACAGGAGCGTCAGGAAATGTATTCTCACTGTGAGGCTGAAAGTGTCCCAGGTTGTGGAGTCTCCATCCCTGGGGGTATTTAGAAGCTGTGTGGACATGGTCCTGGGCAGCTGGCTCTAGGTGACCGTGCTTGAGCAGGGGGTTTGGATCAGATGATGGACCTCTCCAGAGGTCCCTTCCCACCTCAACCATTCCGTGATTTTCTGATTCCCTTTCTGACTTCTTTTCCAGCTGAGGTGCCATTCTCTGCCTCATATGGCCTCTACTTTCTAGGCACCATCAGCCAAGATATTTGTCATCATCAACCAAGCTTTCCAGGATGAGGAGACTGAGCCCTATTCCCAGGGCTTCAAAGACACATAACTCAGCAACAAGTGTTACCTTTCATCAGGTATTTCACTGCTCCTCTCCAAAGGATAGTATCATAATCATCATCTGCAGTGGATAGCAACAACTATGGGATTTTTTAATCCAGTAAACCAGTGTTATAGCACTGTGATATTAGCAGAGTCGTCCTCCTCCTTTACGTCTTGCCCGTAAATTATGTTTCAAGGGGGGAAACCATTTGTACCTTACCATCTCCTGAGCTGGCCAAACAACCACAAGCCTGCTGCTAATCTGCTTTTGCTAATGAAAGCATCAATTTCTAGCAGCGATAGTTGTCATTAAATCAATAAGACACGTAACCCATTCTTCTGGTGCCTCACACGAACACTTGAGCAGCTTGTTAACAAGATTTGCTAACGCTGAGCTCCCACAGTCCAGAAGTTTCCCACCAGTGGTCAAAACTGGTACCTGGTACCAAAACTGGACCCAGAAAGTGGTATTTGGCTTATGGAAGAGCTTTCCCAGTTTGCTTTGGTCTTCTAAACACTGTGACCCTGTTTTCCTTCTGTTTTGTAGTGTTTGAAACCTGTTGATTGGCTTTGCTCAGGTGGAGGCAGTTTGGGCTTGAACAAAGCCCTGACAGCAAAGGACTGCAGGTAGTCAAACACTGCCACAGAGACAGTCAGGTCTTGGTTTGCCCACCCATTTATTTTCCCCCTAGAGAAACTAGTAGCTCCTAGTTACCCCTAAAGGGTTCCTTATATTGTTTTTTAATCACTTGAAAGCAAAACTGTGGTATCCCAACACATGTTTTCCAGGGAAAAAACGCATTCCTGGAAATCTGGAGGCCACTTAATGCTTAAGGATGAGGAGATGAGCCCAAGGCTGGCAGCATTGCCTCCAGAATACGTCCTGACCTTAAAGTGCAGCTGATGCAGCTTATCTCTTGAGCACCAAGAGCAGCCTGTGCTGAAAAGGGAGTGCTCCCATGCCATAAACCAGCCTTGTGTATTGGTTTTGCAGGTTTTTGGTGGTTGGGTCTGACCATCTCTCTAACAGACCTTCATCCTTTCTTTATGCATTTTGAGTGTGCATTGATATAGAGGTATCGACGGCTGCAAAAATAAGGATCATAGCACTGACTGCTGGCTTGTGGACTGTAATTAGTTTGTGACTGAAAAGCACAGCAGCAGCAAAGTGTTTTATGTGTGTCTGTTCAGACAGACCAACAGGGAGGTAAGGAGGGTGTGATGCTGGAGGAAGAAGAGAAGTATAAAACAAGCTGGCAAAGAGAAGAAAGCCAGCGGTGCTCAAGGACAGAAACACAAGCAGTCAAGCTGATTATGGAGAAGAAGAGGCCGTGCTTCAGAACAGGAAGGGGAGCAGCACAGAGAGATGTGAAAGAGCAGGAATGACAGGGAGATGCATCGAATGGACAAGCTGTGGATTGAAGGCGAAGGCACAAAAGGGCAAGGACAGATACATACGGCTTTGCAATTAGCGGCTGTGATTTATGTTTGCTTCTTTGTCTTATTATCCTTCCCTGGCAGATGTCCTGCAAGCAGCAGCAGTTGGGGGGGGGGGTATCTGGGGAGGGGAGAGAGGGGATTCTAAGCATTCAGACTGATGGTGAGGTAGGGAAAGGACTTTCTAGCAGCCTGTGCAATAATTCTCTACATAATTCTCATTAGAAATTGAGTAATAGCTGACCTTTTGTTACTCATTTTAAGATATCCCCTCTCCCTTTACCCCAACATTTGTGCTTCTCACAGCAGGTTTCTGTTCCCCTGGGCACTAAAGCTGGTTTGGGTTTCAGCTGATGGCTGGCGATGGGCTGGAAGGAGGGAAGCAGGAGTAAAAGTGGTGCAGAGGAAAAACTTGCTTTGTTGGAGCTAATCTGCTGCTCTCCTCCCTGATCCCTTCTCCTCATCCTGAGCATTCTCTTTCCTCTGTACACACACACACAAAGTTTCCGTCCCATCCATTGTGCCCAAGCTCAAAGGAACATGTTTGCATGACCATCACTTGACCAGCCGGTGAGGCTGTGAGGCTAACAGAGAAGCTTGAAACTGAGAAAGGCACTTAGATGTTTGACTGGTGTATTTTCAATGAGTTTTTCCCACCTTTGCTCACATGGCAAGATGAACACCGTAAGTAGGAAGCAATAGGCTATTCTTAACCCAGGGCTGGCCGGGAGGGAGCTCCATCACCTCCAGGAGCAAAGGAGGACCTGGGGCTGCACAGGAGGAGAAGCAGGAGGCAAACGGGGTGAATTTGGGGCAGGAGGGGTGCACTCCCTTGGGAGCAGAGGTCAGAGAGGCTCAGCTGTTTGGAGGGGGCCTGCTGCAACCATGGCAAAGGACAGGAGGGATGTGCGGGGTGACCGCAAGTGCCTCTGCTGGGTGTCCCTTGGGGAGTGAGTCAGGACCTGCGGGCTCACCCTTTCCTATAATAGCTGGGGCTGAGGGTGTTTACCCTGTCTGCTCAGGAAGCCCAAGCACAGGCACCCTTTGTAGTCCTCCTGTCCCTGCAGGAACCCTCCCGCAGCTCCAGGCTGACCGGCATCATGCCCAGGGCACCTCGGGACTCATGTTCCTCTGGGGAATCAAGGAATAAAGCTCCTGGGATTGACTGTGTTAATAGCGACACTATAGACCTGTGTAGAAATGCAGCTACACGAATATATTAACTTTGCTTCACTGTTCAAAAGCTCCGGGAAAGCTTATGTTTAGGGTGAGCACATCTCAGTAAATCACTCCCAAACACCTCATTTGTTGGCCTGGCAGGGCTCCCACTGTGACAACCTGGAAATAAAACTGAATGTGCATTTTCTCCCCCTCCCTTAATCTTCTTTTGGAATTTCCTTTACTGTTTTTCCCTTATCTGCATATCCTTTGGGTGAGCATCCGCTACCTGCTTGCCCAGCTTGCCTGCTTTTCCTTGATATCCCAGACTTTTCCCTGTGTTCCTCAGAGGCTGTAGCAGCTCCTCTGCCCTTAGAAGAGTTCAGGAGGAGCTTTGCCCAGGAAATGGGGATTTGCTGCCTCTTAGGTCGAACAAGAGCACACACTCGTGGTAGTAAAGCATTAAATCTCCTCTGCCATTATGTGCAAGAGATGCAAATCCCTGGTTTTCTACCTGGTCTGGGGAATGGGCATCCTTGGTTTTCCTCTAAGGGAATCTGTGAACAGTGACTGACAAACACAGCTCAGGTAAAATATAGGGATCCTCATTTCCACTGGAAGCTTCTAAGGCATTCTGGATACCCTAGTGCTCATCCCTGTGTTTGGAGGTGACTTCCCCCCCGGCTGTCTCCTGCTTCCCCCTGGAGCCAAGAGCTTGCAGATGCCTTGTTAGAGGCAGCTCAGTTCAGCATCTGTGGATCCCAAATTAAGAAATGAAAGGAAAAAGTGAGATCCTTAAAGAAGTGAATCCATTTTTATCCTGGAAAGCACAGGTTACTGGCCCAGCCTGTCTCAGGAGGGAGCTTCAGGGTTCAGCTTTGGAGGAGAAATGGGCTTGCCCCTTCCTTGGTTGGAGCAGCTTTAATGCGAAGGAAGCAGTGGGAAGGGGCAGGAATGAATAAAATAAATCCAGGGAAGAGAGGACTTCCATCTGTTGTTATTCACTGCCCAGTTTAGGATAAAAATTGCTTGGACATTTGTTGCACTTCCAAAAACACATAGAAGTGAACCTGTGTAAATTGTTTGCAAACCCAACATGAGTTAAATAGGATTTATCTGCCAAAGCTGAAGGGGGAAGGGAGAGAGAAAAGAAGAAGACATCAATTATAGGGAGAGGAGAAAGTATTTTGATTGCAAAATGTCAACAAGCTCTCCTGGAAGCTGAAACAAGCAGCAGTGATTGTGTTTGCACGAAACAAGCCCCTCGTCCCTATGTAGAAGATTGGTTTTGTTTTCCCCATTTCAAACCATCTACCTTTCCCAGAAGAAAGCCAATACAACCCTGCATGCATCCCATTGAACTACCCAGAAAGCTTTGGGTAACAAAGAGGAGAAAGGAAGAAAAGAACCCTCGGAAACAGAATATGACAGCAAGGTCAAATCCTCAAAGACCTAAAAATAGCTCTGAGGACTGGGCTCTGTTGGTGATGCTGTTCCAATGAAGAAGCTCTTCTTGCACATCCTGGCTCCTAGCTCAAATCCAGGCGTGGAAAGGGATTTTGTAGGTGTTTGGGTTGTTGCAGGTTTAGTGTCTCGTTGATGACTTCTAGGTTTTTTAATTCCCTAATCCTACGTGAGTGTTGTAGGCTGAGAAAGACATAATCCGGGCTCCTTGAATGAATCTCACTGAGTTCTGTTCTTAGACAGAAAATGAATTAGGTTAAGCAGGGATTAGAGGAGACACGCCACATGCCCACTTGGCCCGGTGCAGTTGCAATTGTTTATGTGTGAGCTGGGAAAAAAATGGTTGGGAAAAAAAAAGTTGTAAAAATTAATGGGGTTTCCAAAGGAAAAAAAGCAAAGTAAAAGTAAAAAGGAACCTCAGAATGTTGGGGAAACTTTCTCAAAACCATAGAATCACACAATGGTTTGGGTTGGAAGGGTCCTTAAAGCTCACCCAGCCCCAATCCCCTGCCAAGGGCAGGGACACCTTCCACTAATGCAGGTTGCTCCAAGCCCCGTCCAACCTGGCCTTGGACACTGCCAGGGATGGAGCAGCCACAGCTTCTGTGGGCAACCTGTGCCAGCGCTCAGCACCCTCACAGGGAAGAGTTTCTTCCTAATGTTTAATCTGAATCTCCCCTCTCTCAGTTTAAGGCCATTCCCCCTTGTCCTGTTACTACATGACCCTGGATGAAGTCCCTTTCCTTTATGTATTGGAAGGCTGTTACAAGATCTGAACAGCCCTGGAGGTCCATGGGAAAATATATGTAGGATGGAGCCAGCATCCATGGAAAGATGGAGGTTCAATGGTGGGTCTGAGAATACCAAGACAAAGCTTTGCTGCACAAAGCTTTGCTGACAGGGAGACCTTAAGGCTACAAAGATCATGACAATTTGGGTGGTGTTTTAGAGCCTGCTGTTGCAGTGGGTGGGCAGTTATGGCTCAAGGCTTGTCCTCCTTAGCACTGGTGTCCCTCCAGCCTTGAGATGCCAGATCCTGCCTTGCCTGTGTGCTGGAGCCAGGCTTGCCGAGCACGGAGCGCGGTGCTCGCTTTCTGGATCTTCTATTTTAAGCAGCTTCCATCAGAGGTGAGGAGTTAAAGTTGCCATGCCGACAGGGAGAAAGCAGCCCCTAAAATAGTCAGAAGTTGCTCCTGCGTCATGCGAGCGTGTGTTTGCTTCCTGCGAGGGAGGCGAGGACCAAGCTGGGAGTACAGGGAGGCTGAAAGGATCCTTCCTGTGCAGGGCACAAAAGGCCCCCTTGAGAGAACATCTATAGGGTGTTTTCAGACTCCTACCTTGTATGTATTCACCCATAAGTGAGTGAAGCAGCAGCAGCAGGCAGGACAGCAGCAGCGATGAGGGGATCCTCATGGTCACGGCATTAAAAAAGTGAAAGATTCCTGTTTTCACTGCTGGAGATCTCAGCCTCCAGACCCCGATAAGGAGCCCAGTCCTCTATGTGAGACAATGGGAGCAGAGAAAAAGAAGCAGGGTGGTTTAGGAGGGAATATGCATTTCCCAAGGAGGTCTTGCACCATGCTTGTGGAGCAACAGTGATCCACCACGATGTAAAAGTTTTGCCCTTCTGTGTGCTGGAGATACCTGAGGGCTGCAGTAAGCAAGCTGTATCCTGCTGATCATGGACCTGCAGCATCTTGTAGTGCAAGAGTAAATGGGTTTGGGTTTGCATTTGCACTGTTTAACTTGATTTCAATTCAATTTGATCAACGATCCCAAAATGTGGATATTTAACATTTTGGAAGTTCTTTAAAACTGGGGTATCCCCTGAAAAGGTGCCCAAATCACTCAACCCAGTGACACAGATCTGCCAGGGGCTAGGGGATGGTTTTGCCCCTTGCACACGCTCAGGTGAGGTTATTCTCCAGCCCCACAGAAACACGGATGCAAACACAGTTTAGCCGTCTTTGAGCAAAGGGAAAATTAAATCACTTGACATGCTCAGAGCCAGCCATGCTCCCAGCCCTAATGAGTGCTGGAGCATCTCTGCAGCCCCTGAAAACCAACCCCAGCAGAGCCTGGGAGGCTCCTCACCACAGTGAGACTCAATGTGCACTTTGTCAGAGGGAAATCACAGTTCACCTTTCATATCCTACATTCTGCTTTCTTCCCCCTCTCCCTCACTCCCATTGTCTCCCCCTGCTCGCCCCTCCAGCCACTTGTCTCTGTGCAGCTCACACTTACAGATGCAATTTCTTCTGATGTATGAATATTTCACAAGCGCTGCCTCCCCGGGGACAGAGCCTGCTGAGGAGGAGGCAGTCTCTGCGGGGATGGAAATGGTAGCAAATGACAATCTTAATGAAAGATCTCTTCTCCAAGGGCGCCTCTGCAGAAGAATATACCATGCTGCAAGAGCTCCCAGCTCATCCGAGTGCTCCCTGCTCTCTGGCTGCTCGAGTTGCCTTTGGCCATGGTGGTGGATGTATAGAGAAATACATCTGAGCCTTTTCCCGGGGTACATGGTTTGCAGATGGGTTGGGATGCTCTGGCCTGAGTTCCTCATAAGGGTGATGGAAATATCTTCCCTTCTGTAGATGCACAACGCAGAGTGTCATGATGCTTTGGGTGAATTTATTTCCACTAGCAGATGGAATTCATCATCCAGTTCCCCCCACCCTGATGCACACAAGTAGCACATATCAAATCCAAACAACAAACTGATCATCCTTCATCAAATATGCACATGGGCCTATGTTTCCCTGTATCCTCCCAATCTCCCTGCTACATCTGCAGGCCACCAAGAGGGGCTGGCACCCAAAGGACATCTTTTTCCCCCAGACCCACGCAGTTTCCCCAGCGAGGCCGGATCTTCACACCAGCTTTCCCTGCCCCATCCTGGCTCAGGCATCCGCCTGACCCCAGCAGTATGTATACAGCCGTGTGTATATACCCCACTGCCTGCATAGAGCTGCCTTATAGATATCCCACCCGTCTTAGGTATCTGAACGATGCACTTCGCTGTTGCAGTGACAGGGGCAGCCCACGCCTGAGCCGCAGCCGCGGCGCCGTCTGTCTTTCCGACAGTGGGTGGCACTGTGCAATCAGAGTAACTTCGCTTCCCCTTCGTTGCGAGGCCTTCGTCTTTCCGCCCGCTGGGGTTTGAGCCATGGGTTCAGCGGGATGGGGAGCGCGGGTTTCACTTCGACAGCATCTCGAAGCCGAGGTTCATCGGAGGGGGACCTCGTACAGAGAACTGCGGGCTGCCTCGGGGAAACCAGAGATGGCAAAGACGCTGTGAAGGCTGAGCCTGGCTTGAGATGTGCTGCTCCTCGTCACTCGTTTAATCCTTATGGAGGATCCAGAAGTGACTGTGAGGAAAGGAAGAGTATGAGTGCTCCTTAGTTGCCCTTTTCTTTTGTAAAACAGAGTAATTGCTGCTCCACTTCATCAGGATGCTGTTAATTCGTGACACTGTCTCCTACAAATAACTTCAAAATACCGGGACTTGGTGTTGTGACTCCCTTGACAGCAAGAGATGTGGAACTCAGGTTGTGCCTGTTGCAGTAAGCTTTCCTTGCATTTCTCTTCCTTTGGAAATGAAAGGTTGATCCTTGGGTCTGGCTTTTATCTGCTCTCCCTAATTAGCTCCCATTGCAAAGCTTTTCCCAAAATGAACTGAGCCACAACAACAGCGAGGTGGTGCAGACCATGAGCCCATGACTGATGGTACAAGGTACCATCCGTAGGGGTAAGGGCACTGAAGTGTTTGCCTGGGTTGCTGGGCTTGGCTGGAGCACAGAGTGCTGGAGCCTGTGTGAAAATGATGTTCTCAAATAAATAAACTAATTAATGAAGAATTAATCAATCAAATAAATTAATGAAGTTTCTGTGACGTTAGCAAACACTGAGCTGTACGGCAAGCTGTATTTAAAAGCTGAATAGATATTTCCCTTGGCAGGGAAATCAGTGGGATGATGAAGAAATGATGAGAACACATCCATGTATTCATGATAAAGATGCAGAATTCCTGAAAAGCTCAAAGGAAGACCCGCGTTCAAGGCTGCCCATGCACCAAAATCCAGCGTGTGATGCTGGGTATACCCCAAACCAGAGTTTCCCAGACCATGGCTGATACATCGTTTGCAAGGGATGTGTTGTACCAGGAGGTGTCAGTGTCTCCTGCCTCTGCTAGAGCGCATTCTGGGGTTGTAAGGTAGCAGCGGCTCAGAGTTCGCAGCTGGGATTTGTGCTGGCGCTAGGATCTGTTCAATGGACAAGAATCCCCGCTTTGAGCAGAGGAGTGGGACCAGCTTTCAACAGCAGCACGGTCCATGGAGCAAAGCAGCGGTGTTTGAAGTGCTCAGTAGGGGAGTTCTGAAAGGCTCTTCAAACAGGACGTGGTATATTCATGCAAGCCCTGGTTTCACACTGAGCGAAAGCGACCCCCAAATAGGATGCTAGGAACAAAGCACTGTGCTCAGACTTTGCTCATGCAGCCCAAGTACTGTGGTACCCTGCTGAAGTCAGGGTGATGGAGGGTTTGTAAAACCACAGTGCATCACCTCCCGGGCGGGTATTTACCCAAGGGTCCTTCACCCTCTCAGGTCACATCTGGGGCAGTTCAACTTCCCTGAGGTGGATGAAGACCCAAGTGACCAAACTGGAGCACAAAGAGATACAGAGCCAAAAGTGTTGTGTGGCCTTGGGAGCCTCCGATGGTGCCCGCAGTGCCTCAGGCTCAGCCTAGAGGACAGGCTGTGCCCAGCCTGGCACACTGACTGTGTGGACAGATCCATCAGCAAGGACAGAAGTCACGGCAGGGATATAAAGGCAAACAAAGGAAGTCTGTGAACTGGATGTGATGGATGGGGTCTGCACTGGCAACCAGGAGGGCTTAGAGTGACCCTGCTTATGGCGGTGATGTGGGACCAAGCTTCTCTTCACAAAGAGAGCATCCCCAGGGCCTCATAAAGCTACAGTTCACCTTGGAGTTGTGCAGGAGCTAATCCTTCATTCTGATAGAGGTTTGAAGGAAGCTTTGGGAGAATAACTGTGTTTCTTTCGCGTGCCCAGGCTAAAGAAAAGGAGACTTTCATAGCACTCAGAATCCTGGTCCCTACATGCAGGGAGAGCAGTGATGGAAACACCAAATCCCCCCTGAGGTGCAGTGAGGGGCTGGGCAAGTGTACACGGGGTTCATGCAATGTGATGGACAGTCAAAAGAGCTCAGCCAGCAGAGGACACAACTGTGGGTACTGCTTTTACTGCTTCCAAAGGAGACCTCTTTGGCAATTACAGGCACGCTCTGCCTTTGTGGGCCAGAGTGGGTGACTGGTGTTCCCAGGTACTGCTATGTCCACTTCAAGGGATAACGGCTCCTATGAAACCTATGTCTGTGTGTGTTTCCTTTCACAGCTGTATCACATACCCTGCTCTTTATGTTAAAGCAAATGATGCTGTGGACTTTATGGCAGCACTTCAGGTTCTCTAGTGTCTATACATCAACCTAGCCAGCTTCAGAGACCAGTGGGTTTACATCAGTTCATGCTTGCTAGGGGCTGATGCAGCCTGTTTGCTGACAGCAATGCGAGATGTTGTAGTGTAGCTCCTGCAAGGCTCGTCTCACTGGGACCAGATGGGAAAACAGGGCCTCGTGTCCCAGGGGAGATGTCTGAGTGTGAGAAAACACCAGTTTCCCTGAGGCACGCTGCCTTTGTGCACGTCTGCATCCAAAGACCTCAACACAACATCAGCTCCCTGCTCTCTTTTGGAGGCCCTGGGGTTCAAGGGCGCCAGACCTTCACCCTCTCCTTCACAGCATCTGCTCTTCTGAGATGGATGGTTCTAGATAGCAGGGGAGCACACCAAGAGACAAGATCCACTGCTGTGGGAGTTGCTGTTGGGGTGCTGTGGGTTTAATATATGCTGGTGGAAAAGCCAAACTCTGCCTCTGCAGTGGAACCTGTGAGATTTAATACAAAATCAGGCAAGACAACCATGGTCCCATCATCTATGCCAGAGTTTGGGGTGACCAGTTTATCCTATGATCATGGCTACCAGCCTCCATCTTTCTTCCTCCAGCACTGCCCAAGGACTATCCCCACCATTCCCTTCCCATGCAGCATATGACCCAATTCCTTGACTTTTGAGTGGCAAAATTGAACTCTGCCTACGCAGCTGAGAAACACCAAGCTTCGCCCAGACTTGTGCCTGTCCAATGCTCAGAAATGCAGTGCTCAGAAAGCCCCAAGGCTCAGACTTGTCCACCCAGCTTTGTTCTCCATCACTTCTCTTCATGCCAAGTGTGGGTGTTATGGTTAATGTGGAGGTCTCACAGCCCTGGCCTGCAGGACTTACCGTCAAGATACCCTTAATGTAATTATTTCTTCTAGGGTCATTTAATAAGTATCTTGCCGTGTTTTATCTCGGTTGGATGCCTCAGTGGAACTGGAGGGAGGTTTGCTCCTATGGGGCCAGAGTCTCACTCATGAGCCAGAGGCTCTCAGAAGTGGCTTTGGCTTCCTCAAATTGAGATGCTTGTGACTCACAAACTTGTGTCTTTTGTTCAGATGAGAGTGAGAGATAGAGGGAAGATGGGTAAATGGACAGACTGATGCAGGCTCCATGCCTGCAAATTGCTTTAGCTAAACCAGGGATGTTGCTAGTGGGCTTTTGACATGCAATTCCTGCCTGCTCCTCAGTTAACTCTTCCGTGGGGGCAGAAAGTGAAGGGATTTAGTTTCCTCACCAGGACCAAAGCACGGTGCTGGGAAGATGAAATGACCCATCTTGCTTGTGTGCCACTAGGGCCTGCCAAGGAGCGTGACCATGCAATGTGTACAGGGCTCCATCATGGCTCTGCATATGGCTGGGGGCCTCTGGGTTTGTCTAGAAACACTTCAGCATTTCCCACCAACCTTTCCATATGCTTGAGATCTGGAGGAGGAAACTCCACATGCAGTTATCAGCTGCAGGGAGGCTAAGGAAGGAGCCAGCAGCAAGAAGGTGGGTAAAACTGTCCCATGTCCTCTTCATGCTTCACACATGGTGGGTGATAAGTTCCCAGGAAGTGATTTCTGAATATGCACAAGGCTAAAGGGGAATTGCTGTATTCCTGCTGGTTCCAAGAGAGCCCAGAGTAGTTACACACCTCATTTCAGTGGTTTAATGACCAGAAACTTGAATTTCACTGAATGCATTTAGTGAAAGCTGTGTTTGCCAGTGAGGCTTCTGATACAATGACAAGAGAAGCTCCTGAGATACTTGTGGGTCTTTCACTTCTGGAACCGATTTATCTGATGCTAACAAAAGTCAGCATAGATTCAGCAGCTCCCTTGCTGCCAGCCAGAATACATAACCATCAAACCCAGCTCCTGGGGAAGGGCTCAGGGTCCTCAATGCAGTGTTTCCCAGTTTCAGGGACTTCTTTACCCTGTGTGCATGCAGGCACCCTCACACGAACTGACACATCCCTTCTTGGTTGACTGGTTCAGCCTCTTGCGAAATACTCCACCAGGTTCTGTGCATTTTCAGCCCAATTGCTCTGCATGTAATTACCCAATCTTGCTAAAGCTGTTTAAATGTGTCTGGCCAATGTAATTATCCAATAATAGATTTGGTCTGAAAATTGAAAGCAGCAGAAAGAAAAAGAAGAAGGAAAAGAGAAAACAGAGGGATTTGCATCAGATTTCTTTTTTCTCCATTACTTTCCGTATTTGACAGAATGGGGGGAACAGTCATCTGAAGCTGGAAAAAGACAAGTTTCAAAGTGCAAAAAACCCCAATCCCGCCTCATCATCAGAGCTCATTCCTGGAAAACAGTTTTCTGCCTGGAAGTGCTGACCCAGGGAAGATTTTCTTTGCTGTTTTCCCTGCAGTCCTCTTTAGTCACCCGGAAGCACATGGGAGATGGTGTCCTCTTGTTCCACATGTGGAGGATCAATGATGGTCAATGTCCCATGAAGAAAAATGCATCCAGAACCTGCTAGAGCTGGCTGGTGATGTTCTCCTGTGAAAGGCACTAATCCCTAGTGATCACTTTGTGTTCCCTGAGGAATTATCCAGGGATGAAGCAGGAACCTTGCTCCAGGCTGCAGCAAAATGCTGCCTTGTGCTCAGCAGCACCTCAAAGGTTTGTACCCTTCTTCATCCAAAGTAGTCTTTCCAAGAGCATCCTATGGTCCCTGCCTTAGTCTTTGCTGAGGCTGAGGGGCACTGAACACCTCGGTCCCTTTCTTTGGTAGCTCTTCACCATTTTCCGCACCACGTGCACAGGCATGTTAAACCTTCAGACACCAAACCAACACAACTCTCCTAGCACACTAGTGGAGGTTATAAGCCAGCTGAACAAGTCAAGGCTTACTTCTGGGCATTCACTTTTCATTCTTCATTTGACTAATTAAGCAAGAAGCCTGGCTTGTAAATTAATATGATCTAAAGAAATGAAGCAGTGGAGAGTGCACCCTTAACTGTGCAGATCATAGGTCATTCCATCTGCACTTGTTTGCTTAGCCTACTCAGAACAAAGTCCTACCATTTGAGCATTGAATTGTCAACTCTTTGTTTTTTATGGCTCACTGCTTACCACAGATTGAGAGGCCAAATCCTGCCCCATCCTGCCCCACTGATGAATGAATTGAATCAACAAGCTGGGCAAGCACGATGCCAAGGGTGGGATGTGGCTGTGCCTGGCCACTCGTGCTGCACTTTGGATTGAGCAGAAGTAGGAGGTAGCGGTATTTTACCACAGAGGAATTTCCTGCCGTGCAAGACCCACCATACTGACCTCCTGTCCCCATCAGCTTTGCCTTGTCAGCTCAGGCTGGATCCCACAATCTGGCTGTTTCCAGCTGGGAGCAAGGGGCAGCCAGTCTCCAGTCATGGAGCTCATGGAGGTAGTTCATCCTTGTGCAGGTCCTGGGGTGCCCTGGCTGCTCCCCTTTCTTCCTGCTAAGCACCATATCATTAGGGAAGCAGATACCATGCAACCACCACTTACACAAATGTGCTGCAGCCCTGCCGCTATCTGAGCTCTTTCTGGCAGCACACATGGTCCCATGGAGGTGAATTGATAAGAACACAACCATTTAGTTTTTGGGGAGATCAAAGTGACCTGCAATCCCATCTCAGCCATGAATCTTCTTGTCGTGCTGGGGTGAAAATGCCATGAGCTTTTTGCAGGCAGGTCTCTAACCCCTTCGTTAGCTGGGCACAGCATATCTTACCTGCCTCACTAGGCAAGTCAGGATTTGGGATGGATGCAGGGAAGGGCAAACCTCCAAACACCAGTATTTTACTTGCCCTCAGGCTGTAGGTGAGACAGAGCATCTGCTGGCTTAAAGTGGATATTGTTACTGGAATTTGGGATGCCTTTCGGATTAAGCATCATGCAGCACTCACAAGGCTCCACTTAGCTGACATGCCTGAGCTCTGCCTGAAAATCTTATTTCCCTATCATTACTTCTAAAGCTGTCTTTGCCTCTCCTCTCTCTTCAGATTCTTTTAATCCTGGCCAGCTGTAACATGCACCTCCCTGTTGTGTTCTTCAGATGTCCTGCTCTGTTTTCACTTGAACTAACTAATTCTCTGCTCTTTTCTCCCCTTTTCCCAGTATTGGCCTTTCCCCCAAATTGCTGGCACAGGCAGTTTGTTTTCTGTGGTTTTGCTTCAGCTGAGCTTGGTTGTTGAATGTACTTTCTTCTTTCCAGAGTACTTTCTTCTTTCCTGGTCCAGCCCTTGGGCTGTTTCTCCAATACATTAAGTGTTCCCAATGTCTTTGCTTTCCTCAACTCTGAGAAGATTTAGTTTTATAATTTAAAAAAGTAGCAGTGACCTTTTACATCTCTGCTTCTGGCCGGTTGTATTTAATGGTGCGATGCATGGGTACCTATTTACCTACCAGTTGATTCCTTCATAACTTGAACTCCTTGGAGAAATTTAATGGAGGTGGATAGAATTAAGGGGCTCAAAGGCTTCACATTCTGAAAAGCTTCATGAATTCATGTGAGTGAGGAGACAAGGAAGATGCTCTGTGTTTTCTAACTAAAGGTCCAAATATGTACTGTGTATCTGGGGGGAAAAGCTCAAAAATATGACCCAAGGGCTCCAGAGCCAAAGGCAAATGAAGAACATGCACTTCATTTTCTTTTGAACTGTGTGGATTGTAAACCATAAAATCTCATGACTTTGGAGGGAGTGGACCTGTGACTTTAAAGCAGACCAGTCAGTCTCACCTCTGTGGCTGGCAAAATATTGGAGTGAATTCTCCTGGAAGGCATGCTGAGGCACATGGAAAACAACAAGGTGGTTGGTGACAGCCAGCATGGCTTCACTAGGGGGAAATCCTCCCTGACCAATCTGGTGGCCTTCTATGATGGGGCTATGGAATTGATGGACAGGGGTAGAGCAGTTGATGTCATCTACCTTGACTTGTGCAAAGCATTTGACACTCTCCCACACAACACCCTTGTCTCTAAGTTGGACAGTCATCAATTTGATAGGTGGACCACTCAGTGGATAAAGAACTGGCTGGATGGCTGCATGCAAAGAGTTGTGCTCAA
>JASSUY010030226.1:0-16068 GCA_032466535.1 Forpus xanthops
TTGAACACTGTCAGGGATGGGGCAGCCACAGCTTCTCTGGGCACCCTGTGCCAGTGCCTCAGCACCCTCACAGGGAAAAACTTCTGCCAAAGAGTTCATCTTAGTCTCCATTCTGTCAGGTTAAAGCCATTCCCCTTGTCCTGTCCCTACAGACCCTTGCCCCAAACCCCTCAGGCTTCTCGTAGCCCCTTTAAGTCCTGAAGCTGCTCTAGGGTCTCCCTGGCAGTTACATCAGACCTGTGCAGAAATGTTAAGTGTCTGGGACACTTTAAAAACAAAACCTTACTCACAAAGGATTTTTTTTTTTAAAGCTGATATTTACAACTTACTATCTGAATATGTGAAGGACTAGTAGTTCAATTAGATGCTATAAAGTAGCTTGAAAATAGTTGCTAGCGTGCATACTTATTGTTGTGCTCATCTCGGACTAGTTCAGTAAATATTATAGAGCAGTTTCCTGTATAAGGCTTGACTCCTTTCTGCGCTTTTCCACTTTTTATTATTCGTAGACACTTTAATCTTTCGTAAGTTAAATATCTGTTGTATCAGGATCTCTACATCATTTGACTGTTCAGGACATGACATACTGTGGTCAGTTATCAAGGTGTTTCCTTGTACTTCCCTGAGTTTTGCATTTGACTTTTATTCCTTGTGTTGAAAATAATTGTAGTTAGGTGTGGAGTAGGTAAGTATGCTAACCCAAATGTGTAATAAGATTTAAAGGTGTATAATGTAGTACTTGACACAATAAGTTATGACTTCAGAGTCTCATCTCACAAATAAAGATGGTTTTAATTCAAGGATTTTTTTTCCATGAATTAAAATGAAGTTGATTTATTTGCTGGTTTGACCTTTTCTTCTAGAACTACATACCTTACTAATTTTCTTCATTTTAGTTATTCTGCCTCTTACTTTGTTTTGGATTTTCAGTTGTATTGTCATTTTGATATTGCTTTCATCAGTCTGTAAACTGTTAGAATTGGATTATTTTAAATACTAATAGAAATGAGAACCAAATCAGTCAATACTATTATACATGATATTTGATTTGAAGAAAGATACAATTAAAGTGAGCAGGATTAGTATAAGAATCTCAGCTGCTGCTTTTTACATTCTGTGCGCACTAGAAACGTCCCTCTTAGGCACTTAATAGATTTGGAATGTATTTAAGCTTGAGTCACTTGTCTGGATTTTCATCAGACTTTAATTCCACATGTCTGTAGGATTTTACCATTTCCCAGCTTTTTAGGTATTCCAGTGGTAGGTATTTTAATGCACTAGGTTGAAGAGGAGAACTGTTTTTATACTGTTACAATGATAATTCATGTGCATCCTAAAAAGTACCCTGTCTCTTGAGACCATTCAAAGTTTAATACATTAAGACTTCAGTTATATTTTACTGCATTTTTTCTGAGTGCTGTAAGGACATACAGGCTATTTGCTTGGCTTCTTCTAGAATTTTATTCAGCCTATTCAAAAGGTCTCCTTAAATGCTTTATTGGTTCATTTTTAGCAGTAATTCCTCAGGGACACTCACAAGAAAGGTTTCTCAGCTCCTTTTCTGGCAGAAAGGCAAATATTGCCCACTATCTGCATGGCTGCTGTGGTTGTTACCTCCTGTTCAAGACAGATAGGTCAGTTAGAAATACAGAATATGCTTGAAGAATGTGGGCAGGGATGCCTTGTAGCACTACAAAATTGGCTAATGGTCTGTGTCTGTGTGGGTGTAAACCTCATTGTAAAGGATTTCTGAGCTAGACTAGCTGCTGGGAAAGCTTTGAGATAGCAGAGGAATGTTGCTGGGAAAGCTTTGGAAGTATTATAGGGGGAGGTAGGCAAGATAAGAAGAAAGAAAGAAACAAGGAACCAGTATCCAATGAGGGGACAACAATGAGAAGCGAGACAGCCAATGAAGAAGTGAAGATACCCATGTGGGTGGTGATAGCAAACCAGTTGTATTAGCCGCTCATATATGCGGGTACTTCGTAGAGCCTATATCAGCCCTGGACCTTCAGATAATAAACAATTTCATTTCCTAACCTGAAACGGGGTCCATGCCTATGTCTCCATTTGTCTGTGTTGGCGACAACCAGTTCAGTAGCCCTGGATTAGTGGATTACCAGTTCTTATGTGTAACAAATAAGATAATTTTTGTTTTAATCACTGCAAAAGCAAAGTGTTGAGAGACACACAGCTGGTGTTTCTTGTGAATTAGCATATACAGTGCTTTCAGATACAGAAACCTCTTCTTTGGTGATTTGGAGAAGCATAAATGCCCAAGTTTTCCTACAGTGAGGTATGCTTCTAAATATTATAGCATTTCTGAGAGCTGATGAAATAATTATTTTGACTATAATCAAGAAATAAGATATAGCCAGGCAAATTCCAGACTTAACAGCTGTAAGAGTTCCCATAATTTGGCTTGCACCAGTTCTGCATAGTTTTTGCAGTATGTTTCACATGGCATTTGTATTCTTTCAGAAGTGTCTGGACTATCACTCCAGGTTACATTACTTCATAGACAGCTTGAAAAATGGCTGTTGCCTTAGGAATAATATTAATGATAAAAGCTTTCAAAGTAAATTCAGTCTGTTAAGGTGAGACTTAAGATACAGAAACAAATGTCTGTCTGGCTCATGAACACAACTTAGGAACAATCTTGTTCAAGTTTCCGATGCGTTAGTAGAATGATTTATTTACACTTTAAGACAAATAGTATTCATTTGTAGATCTCTAGGTAAATTTTCCACAATCCCTAGAGTTCTCTGATTATTTGGACAGTAAAACTGAATTTTTAGCCTCTGTTGATGTAGCTTGCTTGGCATTTTTATGGAGAAAAAATAGCTAATTCTTAGCATGGTGCGTTGACATGTTCCTTGATGCAGTGCAGCAGATGTTGATATTAGGTTGGGGTTGAGCCGATTGCAGTGATTGCTTAAAGCTGCTTTTATAGCAGATTGTGGTCCTGAATAGGAGTCAGTATTCTTGCAGTTTGGAGACATGCAGAACATGATAACTGCAGATTGAAGAGGCTATTTTAATACTGCTTATTCTTTTGTGAGTCTTGTGAAATGTTAAAAGGTTTTTTTTTTTTTCCATGATGATCACAAGGCACTTCTGTTGAAGGCGTTCCTTTCAAACCACAAATATGGACAATACTATATGGAAAGCCATTAGTGGATATTGCAACCATGTCTGTAAAATCTTTCTTTAGTGTTAGGGTAGAGACTTGGACAGTTTCGTTTTCAAACATCTTTTAGCTTTTCAGTGTGTAAGGGTTGAAGAGTTTTTCTTGTTCTTTCGATTCTCCCCTTGCACCAATAAAAATTGCCTGCAAATGCAGTCTTATTTGCAGCCATCAGTTCCTAGTTACATGAAATCACCTTAATACATTGCAATCAGGAGGGTTTTTTTCATGTAGAGGTAGCTTTTGTGTACTCTTTCACTAATCATAAAGGCTGCTTTGGGTTTGAGTGGACTTACTACATCAGGAGTCAGTGAATTGGAGAAGGTAGCTTTATGGTCTACTGAGAAACCAGTTTTACGTGGAAATTAGATACAAAAGCAAGGGTTGGAAAATGTTAAGGTACAAAGTAAAACATACCTGTGTGAGCCAAGGACAGAATACTTGCCACTTTTAATTTCCTGACTTTCCTTAGCTTATATTTCAGTCTTCCTTATTTAAATGCTCCTTTTCCCTGCATTTATATAGCTTATTTGGAGGAATGCATTGGCCAGCTTCTCAGCTACTGTACGCTGACACCAGTTAATCACATGGGTTTTTTGTGTTTTAGTGAAACTCTAGATTCTGATGTTTGTATTGTCTTATTTTTCATGATTTGTAGTATAATGAGGAGTGCCTGGCTTGATTGTTTTTGATGCTTTGTACTTATTAAGTTTCACTGCCCAGTATGTGGGAAAGTAGACAGCATTTACCAGCTCATTAACCTCTTTAAATTGGCTGCAGAACGGATCATTTCCTGTTACTATCACAGGTCAGTGGATGGATTACACTCCAGTAGACTCTTTCTAGAATATTTGAAAAATGCTGAACTACCACTGCGTTGACTGATTGACATGGTTTTGCTAATCTACATGGTTTGGTTTTCTTGGGGGGGGGGGAGTAGAATCTACATTAGGCAGTATATTAATATAATTTTTCTGAAGTCAGGAATGGTAAATGTTGACAGTTAAAACCTCACTAGCTGAACCTGTTCCTGTGCAAACTGTAAATGCTTTATATGTACGCAGCATATTTTCAGGCCACTATTAAGAATAGTATGTTTGGGCCAAGATGAAGTGCCTGTGGCTGTGGTCTCTGATGTACTTGACCACTTGTGAGCATCTGTCCTGAACCTCTGCTTAGGAAGTAAGAAGGTCAGGAAGGGTGGCCCTTGCTTCTTTGTGTCAAAAGTAGTACCCTAGCCCTCCCCAAAGGCATAGCTATCTAATTAAAGAAATTCATAAACCTTATTTGTTTGACAGTGGACTCCAACAGGGTTTATACTGTCATTGTTTCAAATGTTACGCATACCCAGTCATGAAAATTTGGATAGGTAGGTGATTTTGCTGTTCAACTGGATGTTAGAATACATATAGAAAGAGCTTAAAAACAAGAAGGCTCTGGGTTTGTATTAACTGGATACTTGTGGTTTCTTTCTTTTTTTTTTTTTTTAAATGCCCAAAGGGCTGTCTTGGTATCTGTTAGCTTAGCACCAGATAGAGCTGGGGGGTTCCAGACTGTAGCCTCAAATACTTCCACAGTCAGGAAAGACTATCGCCAAAGTAAGTCCCAACCAATCAGGGATGTTGAGAGAGCAGACACTACACTAATACTATAGCAACTGAATAGTGCTTCCCTCTACATGTAGGCAGCACATATTTGCTTATGCAGGTAGTTGAATGCTGAGAGATGTTATGAGTCCTGAAGTTAGCAGACCACAAAGCCCTGTATTAGTTGCTAACTCTGTCCAAGCGTTATAACATTGTAATGAAAAGACATGAGCAGGCTTTGTGGCTGTCTTGAAGGTTCATTAACTACAGAAACTTTGGACTAATATAATCCCAAAGACTGTAATTTATAATTAGAGAATGCATAAAGATGAGTCAATTCTGCATTGCATACTGCAAAATGACAGAGATGTCATGTATGAGATTTTACATATTGACCTAATAACTTTGCACAAAAGGTAAAGACTTCTGCTATCCAGGATCCTTACTTGAAGGAACATCTTTGATTTGTTCTTGTCACTGAAAACCGTAGTAGAGCTTACAAATTTGAACTGTTTTAAAGGTGTTCTTCAGGCTACCTCAGGAAAAGAGACTTACTCATCTTTACTGAGTGTTATTTGCAGGAGTAACCAATTTTGTGGCAATATGTATACTGAATATGACACTGAATATAGCTTTTCCTCCTGAAAGCTTTTCCATAGATAGCTGCATGCTTTAACTTAACTGATTACTAAACTGGTGTCTATAAATGTTTACAGCTTGACATGATGCTGTCAGAAATCTAAGTTGGAGCTTATCAGAGCACTGACACATCCCTGCTAATGCTGTGGGTATCGTGATTTGAAGTTAATCAGTCTGATAAATGGTTGCTGAGTATCTGCAGTTTTTGATTGCAGTCATGATGTTCTGTGCCATTGGCACATTGTTGGAATCTTAGACAGTAATTCTGAAGAATTTATAATATGGTTTTGGCTTTTTTTTTCCCTGGCCTTGACATATTATCAGCATAATGTTATATGCCACATATTACATCTGTATTTACATCTCAGTTCTACTCCTAATTCTAAATGTTGCATCTAGAAGCTTCTGATTTTGTTATTAGTACAACTGCTGAATGTAACTGTTATGTCGCATACTATCCATATAAATTATATTTCTTTGTCAGTCTTAAATTTTGGGTGGGAGTGTTGAAGTTTTTGCTTGTACAAGCTGAAGAACTGGGATTTTATGACACTTTAATCATTAAATTATATTTAATATATTGCTATCATTTGCAAATTTTTAGTCCTTGATTTGTTGGTTTTTTTTTTAATATTCTGTATCATATTATATTCACCTAATCTTATTTAATTTCCTTTTCTTTAACCCAGGGTTGGGAAGAAACTGTGGATGCTGCCATTTCTTACTTGTTACGAACTTGTTTGTCAAAGAGCTCTAAGGAGCAGGCTCTGTCTGTCAGCAGCCAATTGTGCATGCCCAAAGATACCAGCAGACTGAAGAAAAACATCACGCTCTTCTGCGATAGATTGGCCAAAGGTGGTCGCCTTTCCTTAACTACAGACTCAGCCACTCAGCAAGCTGCTGTCATGCCAGGTGAGACATTAGGTACATGTTCACAATTCACAATATATATTTGTATATTAGAACTAAAAAATTATGCATATTTAATTAACAGTTTTCACTGGTTGTGGAAGCCAAACACTGGTGATGTTGCTGACTAGTAGAATGAGATAATACAAAATCTCAGTCTTAAGCCAAAAATCATTCCATAATTGTTCAATAGGTTAACTGTCATTATCATGAGGAATTTGTTCAATGCCACTTCTTAAAAAAACTATTCTTTTTCTTAGCAGTGGAGACTCCTTTTTCTATAGCAACCAACTTTTAGAAATGTATTTAAAAGTGCCTAGAACCTTTCTGGCATTGCAGCACTGTAGCAGTAAGCTGGATTTCTAGAAGCTCTATTTAATGTGTTTGAGATAGGGTACTTTGAAATCTAGAGAAGTTGCCTGAAGCCACATTGAAAAGCTGATGATTATCTTCAAGTGTGCAACAACTTGAAACATGCGCTTTAGAAAATAGCTGTCAGTATTTGTAATTAATCCGAGTGTATATGTTAGCTGTGTACTGTGGTCTCTGCTGGGCCTTGGGTTTGTTTGCTATTTTCCTTAATGGCTTCAGTTGATGGAATATGGAGCATCAATGTTAAAATTGTGGTTTTGCAGCAAGCTAGCAGTAATTTCAAGCACATTGAAATAGCAGTAATGGATCTTGATAAATTAGAGGAAGGATCTGAAGTTGGTAAGAGGTGTTTAGTTGAGACAAGGACAAAGGACTCTAACTAAATCAAGAAGCACAATTGCCATAGGATAGATTCCTGGGGGTTATAGTGTGCCTGCAACTGAATAAAAGTCAGCAGCATGATCCCATTAAAAGTGAATTCCAAGTTTGGGATGTAGTAATATTGCTTTTAATGAGTAGATCCATAATTATTTCCTTCTATTATTCAGGAGAAAGATTTAGTTGAAATTACAGTGTAACAATTTGACAGAAGAATTTAGGGAAATGGAATAGAGTTCAGAGAAGAGCACAAAAAGTATAAATGAAACGACTTTTATTTTTGTTTATTGTAAGGGAAAAAAGGAAGAGAAGTTTGAGAAGGAATGTAATAGTTTTCCAGTGTGTAAAATGTTCTCATTTGGGTGACTAAAAGTTAATCAGAATGATTGGCTAAGTATGGTTGTAAGTGTAAGCCACATCAGGCTGTATCATGCACTCTGTTGACTTTGGCAACATGAAAATGGTTGGATGAGAGGAATGGTGAGGGGATTAGGGAGCAGTGCCAACCCAAAGTATGGGTCAGTGCCAGGGAAAGGTGAAACAGACCACCCAGGTTGTCATGTATTGAGTTTAATGGGTGCAAGAACTTACAGCATAAATCCTGATGTCCTGCAATGAATTAATTCTGCAGCTTTAAAGGTCTCTTATAATGTGTGTTTTGCAGGATTGCTTTGAGGTGTCAGCTGTTGCTAAGTGGAGATTTGTTTAGGTGTCAGTCTGGTTGAGAAGTTGTGCCTGCCCCATCCCTGACTGTTCAAGGCCAGGTTGGATGGGGCTCAGAGCAACCTGCTCTAGTGAAAGGTGTCCCTGCCCATGGCAAGGGGTTGGAACTGAATGAGCTTTAAGATCCCTTCCAACCCAAACTGTTCTACTGTTCTGTTGGAGCTCTGTTTGCAGTATTGCATCACCCATGTCCTTATTGGAAGGTTTCTCTATTATTTCATATGCATTGTTTTTTCTGCAAATCAAACTGGTTTAGTGTGAATATTGAAGGTGGAGGTGGCAATTAATGATGTTCTCTGTAATGTTTAAAGCTTTGGAAGATCATCCCTTCAGTAACTTTTTCTTTTATACTAATTGTGACTCAATTATCTAATTTTCAGTTCTTACTGATTGTTTTCCAAAATAGAATGCTTTTTCTTTCATCTGTAGCAGGGAGTATACCCTGCTATACTCTGCTTCATTTCAATCTCCAGACCCTTTCCTATACATTTGTTACTGAAACAGATGTTTCTCATTCTCTATTTAGATATATGGTATTAGTTTCCTAAACGTGATAGTATATATGTGACTTTGACACTTTGTCTTCTTAGCTTTGCCAAGGTGGTCATAATTTTGCTCTGTATAATCATGAGTCTATCACTCAGATTACGAATGGGTAAATGCTAACTTGAAAGACAACTTGCTTTACCACAATAAATATGCATATGCACCAATAATGTATTCAGAGTCATGCTTTGGAAAACAAATTTTTTTCTAGTTTTTTTTTTTATTTCTTGCATAAGCTTATAAAAACTTCTTCTCAAAATTGCATTGTGATATCCATGAGTGAATATTGCCTGTTTTGGAGCTGTGTTCTTAACTGGAAAACTAGGATGCAAAAGAATGTGTCATATTCCTTAAGGAACATTCTGTTTACGTGCTACTAAACTTGAGGAGAATGTCAGGACTAATTGGAAAAACATGTGGATTTGAGTTCCTGGAAGAGCAATATTAATTTTTATATATGTATTAGACAAACTGCTGCAAAGTACTTGGTACACGGGCTGTTTTGTCAAAAAAGACTGTTACTAGTTTTTGCTATCTGAAAAAATAGAATTCCGGTTGTTGCACATTACTCTCTTAGGCTGTTAATTATGGTCATTGTTGGTCATTAAGAGAGGGAAACAAGCAGTATAACTCAGGCATCAGACTTCATAGTATGGACTTTAGCATGGAATGTTTTGCAAAATGTAGTGCTTGCTGTTTGTACTCACTCTCATGGTAATGTTATCTCAGAAGCAGCTACAATAATTTTTTTGTCTGGAGAAGTTAGAACCATGTAGTTGAAAATTGCTCCAAAGTAACTGAGAAGTCTGAAAAAGGCGCATAAGACAGAGACGACTAGACAAGACTTTGAACTGCCAGCAGATATGCTCAAAATCACGGGAGGCTGACAGATCACTGTTGGAAAACTTTTCCTGGAACTTAAGTATTGTTAGCCTGAGATGATGGTGCACTGATAGCTCTGCATAGCCCCCCATGCTGGTGCGGAGAAATGTATAAAAATTGCTAGTATAGTTTTTTTTTATCACAGATGTGACACAGTTTATCTGCACTGAAGGCTATAGTCCATTATGAAATGTGATTCTTGCTTAATATATTTTCCATAGGTTTTGTGTAGCAATAAACTACTTTTTCCTTTAGTAACCATTGAAATAATTACTTCGGGTTTCTTTCTTTGTTTCAATATATTGGGTATTCATAGAGCTTTTAAACAAGAATTATTAAATCTGTGTAAGGAAAAGTGAAAGAAAAGTTTTATTCAGAAGGCCTGCTACAAGTTGCCTACAAGGATTTTGTAAACCTGAAGACTGGTCAGTACTGATGAATGGAACTGATAGTCCACTGAGGTCAGTGGAAAATGTCATTCCCTAAAAGACGTTCAGCATTTACCCATCTTTTTCGTAGTGTTCCTCACCTGTTTCAACTCTTTCATGAGACGGTACCATTTACAAAAGTATCTAGAGGACATTGGTAGGTATCTGTGATCTCAGGAATCTAAACCATAATAAAAGTGCCTGTTTCTCATTGGAAGTCAGTTTGCTGAGGACTTTTTTCTTAAATGTACCCAGAGACATTTAACGTACGCTTATAAGTACTGCAAGCCAACTCATTCATATGAATTTGTTGGCTCAGATCCTTAAATATACAGTTGATGTTAACTCACTTTAGCTGTTGCAATGAAAACTGAACTCATCTTTTCTAGCTTCTATAAAATCATACAGGTTGTTCAGTAAAGTACCTTGAAGGACTGATTGTCCCAGGAAGTGGGTTATTTAGTAAGAGTGAAAAAGCAATTTGTAATGTATGAGATGCTACAAAAAGACTAAACTCTGCATTCAGATTTTTTTTATATTTGCTGACTACATTTATTTCTATATGAAGTATAGCTCTGTATCACCAAAATATCACATTCACTAGCCTTCATTTTCATAAGTGCTTAAAACTTACAGACATTTATCTGAATGTGAAGTTAACATATGTTTGCATTTTAACAAGTACGCATTGTTTTTGTTTTGCCTGAAGAAGCTGGATTCCCAGCCCCAGATGAAGGTTTTGTTGTGAAAAGTTGTGTACTGCTTGCATTAAAACCGAAACTGCTCCATCATCACTGAATCAGCTTGTTCAAACTTCCTATACTTTGCATTGCTGCCTTAAACCAAACAGGTATTTGTTAAAAAGTATACTTTTATCTTAGTAGTTCTTCCTTCAAGTAACACTACCAGAGTGGGGTTGGAACTAAATGATCTTTAAGGTCCCTTCCAACCCAGACCATTCTGTGATGGCTCTGCTTTGTTTAGTTTTTGCTGGTTTTCCTCAATTATTTTTTCCATTTCTCCTCTCTAAATCCACTTCACTGTGCCCTTTGATGTTCATGCAACTACATGAGCTACTTCTTCACTGTGATAGTTGGAGCATGTAACCCTGTCACTGATCACCCAAGAGAGTAAATGACAAGGAGATGTAGCAATAAAAGGGTAGAAGACCCTTTTTCTGGGCGCCCAAAGCAGTAACTGCAGGTTAAATCCTGTATATGAGTTCGGATCTCTCTGGCAAAGATATTTTAGCAAGGTTTAACAAAGGCATAATGGAGACTGAATCTATAAACAGTGTAATCGTTGTGTACTTCTCTATCCAATTTGTGCAGCCCTGCACGGCTGAGCTGTTTTGCCAGTTTAAACATAACTTTCTTCTCCCCCTCTAATTGCAGATGATAATCACATAAGAATGATGATAAGAGGCTGCCATAACTCTTGCAGCCCTCAGCATTGTCATTCACCTCTGTTCCACTGTGTCATGCTAGCTAATAATGAGACATGATACAGTGTATAATGGGACATGATATGGTGCTGCAGCTTTAATGTGACTTCTAGTACTCCACATGTAAAATATTTTTGCAGAAATGTATCAACTATTTACAAGGAACAGTAATATCTTAACAGAAAAGTCTAGAAATAAGCAAATAGTAACATATCAAAAATCTTAAACTAATTATTTGGGTTCTATTTTTGAGACTAAAATATGTCCCTTGCCCCATAAAGCTGATGCAGTGAAAAGGAAGGGGAGTAGCAAATCATTAGGGAGAATTTTGGGAGTGCTTACAGTAATAAGATCTGTGGTTGCTCAAGAAAAGCTTAAGAATAGCTTGGTGGAGCCAGAAACATTGACTGTTAGGCTCTCTGATGGGAATCTTTACTCTCTATAACTTCTTTCCATTGTGACTGTCTTTACTCTTTCAAATTTTATTCTATTATTTTAGTAACTTTAGTAATTTATTTCTGTGGAAAGAAAAATTAAGCAGCAGAGAAATAAAATGACTTTCCCGAGGCCATCCGATGAGCCAGTAACACCTGTGCATAAATAGGATTCAAACAGGCCTTGCAGTCTTGCATTGTAGCTCCTACATATAATTGGCTTTGTGTTTTACTGTTAAAACACATGTTGCAGATGAATAGACTGGGGAGAGCCAGCTTGCCTTGTGTCCTGTTATCATTCTGCATGGCCAGATGAACACATTTAAAACTTAAAATCTGAAGATCAGACATGGAGGAGAATGAGGCAGAATGTCAGAGGTGGTCTCCAATTTTGACAAATACAGTCAAATTTTATTGCCCTCCTGAACTTAAATAACAGTTCTCTAATTGGTTAATTTTTAGGGTTTACATGAACAATGGTAAAGCATTGGTATTAATTTCTTCTTATTGAGAAAAAGGTACTGATAGAAAACACACACTTAGTTTTTTTTTCAGGACATTTCCAGATTCCAGTATTGTGAGAAGGGGCAGAATAAGATGGAAGCGTAACAAGACACATTTGTGTGCAGGGTTGTGAAAAGGTTTTTATTACGTTGTTTAGAAAATCTCTCCATCTCAATTGATATTACAGCTGGCAAAAACCACAGAGGGAAGGAGTACAAAGGTTAAGAAGGCTAAAGCCATAACATTTCTTCAAAAAAATGAATAATTTAAAGAGGAAAATGTCATGCATAATGAATAAAAGCGAAATCCTGCTTGAGATTTGGGATTCATTCATTTGTTGTAGTATGAAATGTAGCCGCAGTGTTGCAATTCCAACTTGCCTCATCTAAGCGCAGGATCAACACATTAGTGCCTTGGAGTGCACAATCCTATTGCTGGCTCTTTGCATCAAAATCCATTAAATTTTAATATGTCCCACTTAAGTATAAGTGGTCACAAATGATTCATAATGTTGAGGTAAGCTTTTGGTGGGAATAATTGTCAATTGAAAGAATTTCCCCTAATGATTGTGCTTGTCACTGGGCTTTATTTTCTGAGTTGTTCAAGTCCTTGGGAGATCACAAGCAGAAATAAGCTTCTGAAATCTGCACTTAGAAGCTAAGTGCTCAAAACTGTGGAAAAAGTGTTGCTTAAAGGAGAAAGCATACAGCCTGGGGCCTTCTAGTTCAGATGACTTAATAGTAGAAAGTAAAAAAGTAAAACCTAAATAGTTATTTTAAGAGGTTGTAGCAGATGATGTAATCTATTTTTAAGTAAAGCCAAACTTTTATAATATAGCATAATCCTTGTCTTTAATGTATACTATTAATAGGGAGTCAGTCTTATATGTCCAGTCATACTTTGGATTTTCACTTAACAGGTTTCCCTTGGTTCCTTTAAGTTTTCATTTCCTGTGGTACTTCAAGAGCAGCCTGTCTGACAGAGTGTGTTGGTATTTGTACGTGAGCTGTGGGCATTCGAGGAGCATAGTTAACTCTGCAGTGTAGATGGCATTACTTTTCATTTCCAGTCTCTATCTGGACAAAGACTACCACGAAATTACAGTGATTGACTACTTTTCCCAAGTACAGCCACAGAAAAGCATACCCATCCACAAAAAGGTACTGGGGGAAAGAATCTACAGAGGGATGGGAGGAGGTGGTGGAAAATGATTTCCAAGTCATCCTTCCTTTCTTAAAATGCTGAAATCAGGTTCTTTGGGAGCATTTCCTTTTTTTTTTCCCCTTTCCTTTCTTTATATGTGTGTGCATCATTTCTCTTAAGTGGATTGTAAGTATTTCTCTTAATGTGTGTATGTAGCTCAAGCCAGAATGTGTAAAGGTTAATGGCTTATTCATTTTCTTCTGACTGGAAGTAGTATCCTTTGGTCAGCAGAGATGCAGCTGTTCAAATACAGGGAGATGTTGTGGCCTTTACTTCCGGTGCCACAACCGATTTGTTTTGCATTTGCTACTTTGCTTTGTTTTCTGGCACATTTAGGTTGACTAAACCTGTCTTTTCTCTTACACTGCCATAAATTAGATGCATCTTAGTTGAAATTACTAGCGTTTTGTTATTCTGTACTGTTCTGAGCCAGTGTGCTCAGAATGAGGTAGTTATTTGCATTGGGTTTTCTGTATTATCACTGAATTTGGCTTACAGCTTTGGAAGGGTAACTCCTCATATTTTGTTTGATTCTCAGTTGAGAAAAAACAAATTGCTTGAGCTATGAAAATATTAATGTTTTTCTCAATATTCAGGTCTATTTAAAATGAAGTAAAAGTGTCTGTGTATGTGGGTTTATTTCATCATTTTTATTATGTACATGGTGTAAGTAACATGTATAAGTCTGTGGAACTCTGTGGTGAATTACCAGTGCAAAGCTATATGTACATCACTAACACCACTTAAAATGTATTTGCTCTTCCACATTACCATAAGGGCGTCTAATAAATCTAAACCTAGTGAAAATTTCATATTTTGTCCATGCAGAACTGATTTTTCTATTACTTCAGACTTTTTCAGAGCCTAATCCAAACCCTGATGAAATCTATGGGAGTTTTTCCATAGACTTCAGTAAGGTTTGGCTCAGACCCCCACTTTTCAATTTTTCAAATAGATTTGCCAAAAATCTGCAGAGAGCCAGGCTCTTGGAAAAGTTTTTCCTTGCAAAGCACAGCTGGTTTTGAGTTGCACACAGAAAAGTTCCCCCAAAGAAATGCTTTTTGAAACAATAAAAAAAGAAGTTTTAAAGGTCTCATAACTTTAGTAGGTAAAAGAGTGGCTTTAACTTTTGAAGCTGAAGTTGCCTTTGGTCTTAGTCTAAGCGTGACAAATTCTACACTAGGTTATGTATATAATATGTAACTATATGCTAAAGCTTAAAATGACTATCTTATCGTAAGCTTAGTTAGCATCTTTGTGGGTTGTGAATTCCAGAGAGCCATGGATGTCTGTCCTGATAAATTATTTCTTTGTTCTTTTGCTACACTGCAATTAAGGAGTAATTCTCTGAGGTTAAACTACACTAACTTGAACTACAGGAAACTTATAGTACACAATTAGATCCGGTACACTGTGGTGCTGGACAGTTTTCACTGCTTCTGGGTGGTTGGATCACCAGACTTGGAGATAGATGTGGTTGGACAGGCTGGGGTTTCGAGAGTGTGGGGTACAGTCGGTGCCTCAGCAAGCTTTACTCATACCCTTGTATATCAGCCTGAGGCTAAAATAGTGGCATTTTAAGGTCTTAGGTTATGGATAGCAGACAATGAGGTGTAGAATCTCTCTCCATTTCCCTTTTATTTGTGGCTTGCTTTTTCTTTGAGAGGTCACCATCAGCAGATCTAGCACCTCATGATGAATTGCCCACTTCCATGGTCTTGATGGCTTTTTCAAATGGAGAATAAGGGTGGCATCTTCCTGAATCTGAATGCCTGACACTGTTATAAATTTATGCATCATCAGTATTAAGTTTTTAGAGAATGAGAGCATTTTGGAGACCAGGCGTGTTTACAACAGTTCCAGTTTTTGTGAGCAGTCAGTTGTTAAGTCTGCTCATGAAGCTGGCTCGATGGTTCAGCTAGTGTTCATATGGTGAGCGAAGGTCCATAATGTCATGTCTCCCTTGTCCCTGTGCTCAGATTCACCCATCTCTAATACTTTTATCTGGTATTTGAGCTGGAAAATGTAAATTAAAGCAAACATGAGGTACTCCAGCCTGGAGAAGGGGAAGGCTCATGGGAAGCCCTTGTAACAGTCTAACAATACCTAAAGGGGCCTGTAAGAAACCTAGAGAGGGGCTTTGGATAAGGGCCTGTAGGCACAGAAAAAGGAGGAATGACTTTAACCTGCTGGAGGGGAGATAAAGATGAGCTCTTAGGCAGAAGTTCTTCCCTGTGAAGGTGGTGAGGTGCTGGCATAGAGTGTCCAAAGAAGCTGTGGCTGCCCCACCTCTGGCAGTGTTCAAGGTCAGGTTGGACGGGGTTTGGAGCAACGTGGTCTAGTGGAAGGTGTTGCTGCTTGTGACAGGGGCTTGGAACTGGATGAGCCTTAAGGTCCCTTCAAACCCAGGCCAGTCTGGGATGTTGGCATATTTGAAAATTCTTTAAAATAGTTCTTTTTTTCTAATGGTGTCACTGGCGGTAAGGAGGCAGGCAAAAGTGAAAGTCTCCATGAACTTGAATCCCTAAGGCTGGCTTTGATTCAGTTAACTTTGAGACAAAGTTTTAACTCACCCTTTGCTAATTCGAATGTTGCTAAAGCACTAATAAAAATAATATATAGTTAACTAAATAATGCTAAAGTATTTTTCTTGTAGGGTTATAAAAACTTTTAGCAAACTGATACGAACTGTAGGCTTGATGGCTTTCACAAGATTAACATGGTATACTGCATATCTGTGGGATGTTTGCTGTGCATTATAAAAACTTTTAGCAAACTGATACGAACTGTAGGCTTGATGGCTTTCACAAGATTAACATGGTATACTGCATAT
>JASSUY010030227.1:0-33435 GCA_032466535.1 Forpus xanthops
GTAAGGGTGGTGAGGCACTGGAATGCGTTGCCCAGGGAAGTTGTGAATGCTCCATTGCTGGCAGTGTTCAAGACTGGGCTGAACAAAGCCTTGGGTGACATGGTTTAGTGAGAGCTGTCCCTGCCCTTGGCAGAGGTGTTGGAGCTATATGATCTTAAGGTTCTTTCCAACCTTAACTATTCTAAGATTCTATGATTCTATGATAAAAAGACTCAAATTTCTGCCTTAAATCACAGACAAGACAAAGATGGAGAATAAAAAATGTGTGCATATCCAGCACAGAAGGATTCCAGAGGCTTGGTGCCTGGTTATCAGAAGTGGTATCAGATTAGGAGGAGTAAATTACTGTTCCAGCACCTACAAGTCAATGGGAAAATCAGTAATTCTTTTAGGCACAGGAAAAGGTATCATAGCTACACTGACAATATTGCCCTCTCTTGTAAGCATCATCTCTAATCACAAATCATTGGGTATCAATAGATAACTGAAGTAGTGTGTATGTAGTGTGCCCAAGCTTCATATACGTCCCTCTCCAGAGTAAGCTGACACTTTGAAGGACTGAAAACAATCTTTCTCCCTGTTTATCAGTGTAAAAGGCAAACATATTAAGTCTGTCTGTATTTTTACAGTCAGATCAGACATTTCTTGCATGCATCTGGACAGTGTAATTCAAAGTTCATTTAAGCCCAGTATTACATTTTATTTGAAAATGTAAGCAAACAAGGTGCTTCTGCATGTGTAATGTGTTACTTATATCAGTAAATGACATTTTTAAGCGACAGCTACTTTATTTCCAGTTGTGTTAAAAAATTTTTAGTAAAATTTTGCAGTTTGAAATTTCACTTTAGTTCCTCAAAATTTACACTTTAAGAATATCTTGTACATTTCCTTGCAACAGCTAAAGATCCTGTTTTCTGGGAAATTGTATGCAAAAATCCCAGTTGTAACTATGGGTATGTTTCTGACTAGGCAACTAACACAACACTACGAAGGAGAAAGACATAGTGGAAGCCAGATGAGATGTAGTTTTGCAACACCAGGTGGCCTAGTGTCCCTTATGGATGCATATCCAGTGGATCATCCAAGGTTAAAGTTTCTATTTATGCATCTGTGTTACCTGCTGTCCAGTTTACACAGCTGAAAATTCATAACCTTTTGAATTTTATTGCTTCCAGTGACTTAGTCTAGTTCCTCCACAGATATTTTGATTATTTCTATATTGCACTGCACCACACCCCGGCTTACTGATGTGCCTGCAGCTGGCCACATGCTACAAGGGTAGGAACTGACAGCATTCAGTTTTTTGAAGGTATTATTACTGTTTCTACTTACCCAAGCCTATTCCTACCGTGGGCCAAACTGCAATGATATCAAATACAACTCTAGAGACAAGTGAATTTTTAATGGTGACAAATTGCAAATATACAGATTTTTTCAGGTGAGGAAACAGAGCAATTGCACTGTGCATACAGTGCAAAGAAAATCCAGAAATACGTCTGAAACCTTGATGCTGACGTCCATGATTTAAATGCATGACTCCTGTTCTTCTCATATTATAAAATGGTATTGACCATCTTTCAAATACAGAGTTCCTGAAGAGAACAAGAAGACATCTCCAATCTGAGCCAGACTAAATTTTCCCTGATCTTGTATTCTCTTTTTCCCACTAAGATGAGTGAGAAATTTCATATGCCTATCTATCTGCCATCATTTGGATCTCAGTAAGCAGTCCTGCATGTCTCACTTTTAAATGTTTTGAACATTACAACTCAAACTGCTAATAATCCCCTTAGGCAAGTGCAATTTTCAGAATGTGGCCAAGATATTTACTCTATTGACTGTACTCTCTGATGTGTGGTAAGAGAGATAATCCCATGATACTTCCTATGAGAAAAACTGTCATCATCTTTCCTGTATTCCCACTAACTGGCCTGATTTTACACTGGAACACTTCCACCATCTTCATAAAAGATTGTTTTTATTTAAATTTAATCTGAGGATGAGTATCAGACTCTAAACACTATTTAATCCAAAAAAAAATCATGAGAATTTTAAAGCAGGTTAGTTTGAATTGTAAGGTATTTGATCTCATCTCTTTAAAATAACTAAATTATCTTTTAGCACTGAAGAAACACCAAGAGATTTACCAATCACAGTCATTTGAGTTACATAGACTGTTTTGTGCATCCTTTACTCCAGTGTTAGTAATTTCAGATTCTACTCTACTTCAAGAGAAATTAAATTAGCTCTGAACAAAAACTGTATTTTTAAGGCTTGCGGTCTCAGATACATATAATTTTGAACACTGCAGAAATTTGCCACTGTTATAACATGTATTGCATTTATCAAAGCAGAAATGAAAAACAACTGGAGAGTATTATTCTAAATAAATTAAAATCAAACAAGTATTAGGACATACAGTATATTAGATACATTTATTAGCTTTCCAGGGCTTCATTTTCTCTTTGCAAAATATTGATGTAAGTTTGTAAGTAGAAATAGTTCAAATTATTACAGAAAGATAAAAGGCACTGACTGAAACTCCTAAAAAAATATTACTAAATAGAAATATTTCTATATTTGTTTTTATAAAAATAATAATAAAGAAAAGTGTCCATCACTTTCCTTTCAAGTTAGTTCCTAAGCAGAAATTGTGAAACTTGGTGATCGCTTTGTGTGAGTCCCCAGCACTTCCCCAAGGACAGTAAATTTTTTTTTCCCTTTCCTCCTCTAGATCCCAGACTTGTCCTTCATCCTGTCCCACCAAGCACAAACCACCATGAAGCAGGTTGATTCAGAGCTATGGACAAACTAATAAGTATTCATGGACTTCTTGGCTGGCTGATATCTCTTGGATCAGCTCAGGGCTAACATCTTCCTGCAGCCTCAGCAGGACCCTACAGTCAGATCTCTATCTAACTTGACGATACCTTTCAGTTTTTGTCAGACACTGCTAAACTGCACAACATAAAAGATATATTGAGGTGAATAAAGGACAGGTAACAACTGTGTAAGCCTGATTTTATTAAAAAGTCAGGATAAAAGCAATATCACTGATATTGTAATCAATCTTGTTCTGTTACCCTTTGAGTTACATTTGTATTGGGTAGTTTAAAGAGCTACAAAATCACAGAAATTCTGAACATCCTGTAAACCCCAATAAAAGATTGCTTATTGTCTCCTGGAATAACTTTCAACTTCTGTTTTTTTGAAAACTATGCATGTTCTAGAAGTTTATTGCAATGCTCCATGTAGCTTTGACCTTAAATTTAAGCAGAACAACAGAAATGCTATATTTGCAGTATTATTTATTTGACCTGAGAATACCTTGAGATATCTTATAAATTTGGTGGCTGCATTGCTCTGGAAGAAGCTTTTAGCAATTCATTAATTTACAATCTTTGGACATATACTGAAAGGTACAGATTCTCAATTTTTTTTTGTTTTGTTTTTTTTTTTTTTTTCCCCAGACTTGGGCACTTTTATGCTTATGTTGGCAAACACAAAGCCGTTTATAAGCAGAATATAGATCAACTTTCCAAGAAATTAGTGAGGTTCACAGATGAAAGTGCTAGATCAGTTTCCTATAAATGAGTGCATTGTACAACTGTTATTACTTATTTCACCATAAGTGATGCCTTCAGAAAAAAAGACATTGCTATTCAGCGTTAGAAAACAGAATAGCACACAAGAAGAATTTTTAGAACTTTGGAGAAAGGAGTACTGAAGAACAGCTATTCTTACATGAGTAGTAGCACCATTCACCTTGTCCATGAGCAGGTCTGATGGTCAACTGGCACACATTTCCCACAGGAACTGCTACCATCCCTTTGTTAATCAATTCATTTCTACAGCTGAGGGCATTTTTCTTAAGATTTTGTATCACAACTCAAGGAGATTAACCCATTTGAAAAATATTGAATTACTCTCTGACATTGAGTCCTTGCCATCCAGTTCCAGTATTTTTACAAAATAGTTCAAATGTACTGTGGAAGTTTTAAATATAATTTTAATAAGTTTTTTCATTTATATTTTTTTTTATTGTAACAGGAACTACTGTTAGAAAAAAGTGAAAAGTCTTCAGCTACCTTGCAATAACCAGTAACTGAGTGGTTAAGATGCAAGAAGTGTTTAGGGGTGTGAAGATCTAGGTTTCTGTATAATGCAGTTATCTCATTGACAGGAAAATGAGACAAATGATTGTCCATATAACTGAATGACTCTACTCTCAACTGTTTTCCTTGTGTAGCCCTTACTATTTTTATACATGTAACAAATCACGACACAAACTTAATCTACATAAACAGAAGCAACCTTTATAAAAATAAAATAAAAATATCGGTCTCTTTTCTGCTTTTCTCCTGATGAAAAAAAATCTCCTCTCACTTAAAGAATGTTTCCTGTCAGATTCTGTATGTGCTCTTCCAGGAAAAGTTCAGCCCTGGTGAAGCAACATTTTCTGATGGAAAAAAGCCTTTCATCTGGAAAATTCTCCACTAGCGTGAATTTAATTCCCTTCCTTGAGGTCTCAAGGAGAGTTATAAAAATCATTCCTGCTATGCTTTCAGAATAACTTTCAACCTGCCATGTTGCTGCTCTAGAAGACCTGTGTCTTGAATTGCTGCCCCAGAGGTATTTTGCCCAGCTAGAGCTGAAGCTCTCACTTTCCCTGCATTAAAATGCCTGCTCCTGAAGATGCGACCAGCAGACACAGAAAACAATTTGCATGGCTCAAAGATCTCACAAACCTCAAGTGTGCTGTGTGTCCTTCAGTGCTGCCTCCCGCCATGAAGCAGATCCATAACTGTGCAGAACCGCACAGGACCTCCAAATAGCAGCTCCCCACTCCCCTCAGACCTAAGAAAGCAGCACATCAACAGTGAGGCTGAGGAGACAAGGCACAGCCTCTTGCCATCCACCCTCAACTGGATTGCCTTTAGTTTAATGCAACCCATACCATGGATTTGGGGGAAGTCACAGCAAGGAAGGATTTCTGCTTATTCCTATTTACAAGACAGTTTTTCTTACTACAGAAACTGCTGCAAGGCAAGACACTGCTTTCCCTCATACACTGTTTCATTATAGTTTAATTATGACTTTGTGCCATCACAAGCTCCTACAGGTTTGTGCTGCCCATATACACTAGGATGTCCACATGCTCCTTAGAGGTAAGCGCAGATAGAAGACCACTAAGTTTTATTCCTCCAAAACCTTGGCATAATTACAAGAAGGAGTTCTACAAGACCCTTGTTCCAAATTCATAATTTTTTATTGTTTCCCATTCAAAAAAAGAAGTGTAGTGTGAAACTGTACTGACATACCACCATCCAAGTACAATCAAAAAGACAAGAAATTCAGAATACAATCAGTAGCATTTTATTCACTTTGCATAGCTGGGAGATGTAAACCATTGCAAATATAGTACTTGATATACATGGTACATGCAATGCAATGACATGTAAAGCCTTATTTATGCTGCAGTGGCCTTAACGATAAATAAAATGGGCTTGACAAGGACAAACTTAATGATGTGTCATTCTCATTTGAACTCCTATTCTGTCTCAGGACAGTGGGTAAGAACTCATTCATTCTTCAATGGGTTCTTCTAGTAAGAACTCTCATTAACCTCTTGTGAACTTTATAAATTGAGGAGTATTGAAAATGTTGTAAACCAATAAATGGTGAAAATATGAAATAAATGTTGCAGAAACACAAATCTCCAGGGATTTATTCCTTGAAATCATTCACCTTGCATGGATTTGGAGACAAGGACTTTCTTTCCTTCATAATAGGTATAATTTGAGTGATTGATTGCATGGCTGAAAATTGAATTTTGTATTTTTGAAATATCTATTGTTTAAGAACCCAATATATTTGAGCCTCCTTTTGTTTATGGCTCAGTAACTGCTCCACTAGCTTGCTTTCAAAGATCAGCATTTTTTTTCCCCTCTGCTTATTGACAGTTCCTCTAGAAAACTATGTATATTGTTTAATGATTTTTTCCTTAAAATCACTTTCAAGTAACGTAAAAGTTTTTCTTTTAAATAAACAAACCTGCAAGAAGAATTCTGCATAAAAATTCTTATCCCAAGGGACTCCCAGACTTATGCTTCTATCCAAATACAAATTCTTGTCACAGACTCAGTACAGTCCGTGATTCACAAATCCTATCAGATTATTGCAAAGCATTAAAAACATATACACACGGGTATACTTCTCATCAGTAAAAGCAGTGTGAGGGGAAACTACAGAAAATAGAGATCATTCTATACAAGGATGTGATTCCAGTTTATGGCTTCATAAAGTGGATTCCACAGAGAAAGAGAGAAGTGTTTTATTTTCTTAATTTGTTTTTATTCTGAGGAAGACATTGAAAAATTAAACAAGCCCCACATCAGTGAGAAAACTTACTTACTGTATCTCTAAAACACAGCAGGAATGGAAGGACTTTAAACTTAAGACATACACCAGAATTCAACCTCCAATGTAAGCAGATGGGAAGGTGTTCTGCCTCCTTCTTCTTCCAGTAGAGTTCGGAGCATCTGAATTCCTCATGAATTTCACATTTCATAGAATCATAGAATAGTTAGGGTTGGAAAGGACTTTAAGATCATGTAGTTCCAACCCCTCTGCCATGGCCAGGGACAGCTCACACTAAACCATGTCACCAAAGGCTCTATCCAAACTGGCCTTGAACACTGCCACAGATGGAGCATTCACAACTTCTCTGGGCAGTCCATTCCAGTACCTCACCACCCTTACAGTAACGAACTTCTTCCCCAGATTCAATCTAAACTTTCCCTGTTTAAGTTTGAACTCATTATCCCTTGTCCTATCACTACAGTCTCTCATGAAGAGTCTCTCCTTAGCATCCCTATAGGCCCCCTTCAGACACTGGAAGGCTGCTATGAGGTCTCCATGAAGCCTGCTCTTCTCCAGACTGAACAGATCCAATTTTCTCATCCCATCTTCATATGTGAGGTGCTCCAGTCCCCTGATCATCCTCGTGTCCCTCCTCTGCACTTGTGCTAACAGTTCCATGTCCTTTTTATGTTGAGGACACCAGAACTGCACACAATATTCTGAGTGAAGTCTCACGAGAGTAGAGGGGCAAGATCACCTCCTTTGACCTGCTGGTCACACTCCTTTTGATACAGCCCAGGATACAGCTTTCTGGGCTGCAAGAGAACACTACCAGCTCATGTTCATTTTTTCATCCACCAACACCCCCAAGTCCTTCTCCACAGGGCTGCTCTGAATCTCTTCTCCGCCCCACCTGTAGCTGTGCCTGGGATTGCTCAGATCCAGGTGTAAGACCTTGCACTTGGCATGGTTAAACTTTATCAGGTTGGCAACAGCCTACCTGTTAGCCCTGAAGTGTAGCCATATATATTCCTCATGTGCTCTATAGAAAATTCTCCATTCACAATATGCAAATATCTCAATATTTTTTCTTCTAAAATTCTGTGAAAATTGCTCTCTCGTGTTGGATTTTTTTGCACTAAACATCCAAAGAGCCTCTTGGTTCTTCCAGTCATAGCAGTCTCATTTTCAGTAGCTTATTTAATTGCTCCTTCTATTCCCCTTTTAATCATTTATGCCATGTTCAATCCATACATGGAACATAACCTATTCTCTTCAACTGAGTCTGTTAAAATCCGGTTTCAAGTAAGAGCACTTCATTATTTTTTCCAAAAATTTCTTGATTTTATGAAAATATCTTTCTGCCTTTGTGCCTGTCTTTTATACTATTAATTCTTCTTAGCAAAGATCATGTTTAATTTGTCTATTCAGAGTTATGAAGTGAACTTCTGAAGTTGAATAAATATTTGCACATAATCATAACATCCTTTATATGATTAAACTCCTATATGTTGGAACACGACTGAAGTCTTTATTTTAGCACTGCATGGATTTCAAATATTTTTGAGCTTCATGTTAAGCACTGATGTTAGGAAGTATGGGTCTGTTAACAGACATGATGTCATTTGCATAGCTGGGCAAATAGGAAGAGAAGTGGCACAACATGAATGGATATTATAGGAAATTTTTTTAGTTCAATTCACAGACAACAACATTTTGGAAGTCTAAGATAGCCAATTGAGAGATAAATAAACAAAATAAGTAGTTGTCTAAGATGAAATGGCACTGTCAATTATCCTTCCCACACTAAGCTCTCCTTACTTCTGCAGAAGACTTCTGAGGAAGTAATATGTATGTCAACTACTAATAAGGCATAAGGGGAGATCATCTCCCAGGGGCAACCTCATCTCTTATATCTGCCCACAATGCAGGAACAGCAAACTCAATTATCTAATGTGCCCTTATCCTAACTCAGAGCTCTGCCATGATAACATGGAGTAGATCCTCTTCTTGAAGAAGTAAAATTCTATTTTAACATTTCTAATAGACCATGAGCCAACATTTGCCACCCATTTGTATTATATGTATTCAATAACTATTTCTGGTACCTGGAGCTTATCAATTCATTAGATTAAAGTAGCATCCAAAGTCAGTAATCATTACAGCAGTTTTCATGTCTACATTATTAGTCCATCTTTTTTCCAAATGAGAGTACAGGAAAAAAAACAAAACAAAACAAAACAATAGAAAGCCTCAACCCTACCACCCCTCCATATTATTCTTTAAATTACTTCTGTAGAGGTAAATAAACAAAATATTGAACTGCAGCCATGGTCTTCACTATACAGACATAGGAAGATGGTGTCGGAAAACTCCAAACTACATATTATGCGAAGTACAGGACTTGATGGCTCACTCCAGGACACAGGCAAGCTGTTCAAATTCTGAGATGGGAAGGAAATATAGAAAAACACTTTCATCCTTGGGTACTACTGCAGTATCACACTTTCTGTATGATATGACTTATTATACACTTAACATGCACCACTGAGCAAAATTTGCCCATCTATAAAAGGATTCTTGATGTTTACATTCTTGAGGCTTTGTTACAAGACCTCTAAGAGACTATGTTAAGTAACTTAATCTACAGGCACTCATCTGAATTGCCCAACTCAAGAATTCAGTTGTTCTGATTACTTTCTTAATTTTGTGAGAAGAAAGGCACAAATAAACCTAATCTTCTTTCAGGAGATCTATTGCTCCCCCTCCAGATAGCAAGAATGAATCTCAGTCTGCTCTCAGCTCATCAGTGCTACTGCTTTAAAACACAGCAAAGAAATGAGATTAAGCACGCTACGTGACCGTGCTGAGTCAGAGTATTTAAACACAGTGCTTATTGTCAAAAGAACCGTTTCCAAATTGCTGTTATCAAATCCATTGTACAGGTGTGTGACAAAGAGTAAAACAGCTTAAAAAGGAGAGCAAATAAAATACACAGCAGGATTAAGAAGCAATTAATACAACACAAAGAGTTGGCAAGAAAGTGACTGATGATTTGGAGCCTGCTACTTATCAAAAGCTAAAGCATAGTAGGGGAATAAGGTTATTGTATTTTTCTATCAGTGGCATCTGCTTTCTTGGCTGATTCTGTAGGCATTAAGTACCTCAAAGCCATCTTTAGCTTTGCATGTGGTTAGGCTACTAAATTCAATGGGAATGTATAAACTCTTCTGCATAGCTTATTCTATTGAGTATATCTAACTCATGTTATTGTGCTGCAGAGCAGTACAGAAATACCTGCTTGCTCCTACTTCCAAAAAAAAAAAAACATTTATATCAAAATGTGTATTCAGTATGAACTATTTCATTTAGAAATATCAAGATATAATTTTCAGTTTACATTAAAAGGAACTGTAAAGACATGACATTGTCTTATCAAACAGGTTGCTCCTCCTGTGAGTCCAAGATCATCTACGCACTCATAGAAAATATTTGTTACTGATTATATATATTTTGGTCCTGCGAAATCAATACAGCTGAGAATGTATGAAAAAAAATTACACTTTTGTCAGACAGTGGTGCAATTATCTGACAACTTTACCACTTGCACCTGAAGTCACTCTAAAGCAGTAGTTTTTTAAAACTAAGCAGAGTTATTTATTTGTGAGAAGTGGTAGGAAAAATCAGTAATTTTACTACAGGCTACACACCTTTTCAGAACAACCTTGCGATGAAAAGTAATAGGGAATGCAAAACCTGATGACACAAGATTTCTCTCACAACATTATCTACTACAATAAATTAATATACAAATAGTTTCAAATACTAACCAACAGGAGAGTAAAGACTGCAGCAGGAAGCTCTTAATCTTTAGCATTTAGTTGTAAATTCGCCAGACCTGGCCTTTAAGCATTCAGTATTATATGCATAAAAAGTATTTTTGTCTGCTTTGTACTGTAGTAATTTAGTGGTTATTGACTTCAATGGAGGCAAGCAATGTAGATATAGCACTTCACTCTCACCAAAGAGCAGAGAGCAGTTCTGATTTACTGTTATCAAAAGGATGCTACAAAACCTGATTAATTAATTGGAGTTTTAGTGTTACCCTTAAAAGTGCTCAATGTGTATACTGGTAAACATCAGCTCATGACCTACTAACTACTTTTGAACAATAAACAGAAAAAAAACCATACCTGTTGAACAATTCCTTTCCCTTCTTTCATATAAAAAAAGTTCTTCTCCAAAAACCTAGAAGAAGGGCCCTGTCTACTTTGTTAATTAGTGGTGCAAGATGCTTGACTGACCATTAGAAGTTGTCACTGCTCTTGCTCATAGAACACTAATTGAAGATCCCAAAAAGCATCACCGTCACCTTATGTGGGCTTTTTTCTCTATAACAGATTTGGCAGAGCAGTAGGAAAGAGATCTTAGAAGCTTAATAGAAAACAAATTAAAGCCAGGAGGCAGATGACCTGTAAAAAGGTGTCGTGGTTTGGGGCCCTCAAACAGTTCTGCTCACTCACTCCCCCCTCTTTCTTCCCCAGTCCCGGGGGATGGGGAGGAGAATTGAAAGAATGCAACTCCCACAGGTTGAGATAAGAACAGTTTAGTAACTAAGGTATAACATAATTCATTACTGCTTCCACCAATAATAATGCAAGAGAAATACAAGGAAAAAGAATGCAATAGATCTTCCCCTCATACTTAGCCACACCACACAGAGCGCCCCCATCCCCTGATACCAAGCTCGACTACACAGTGCACCCCATCGCCTCATACCAAATCCCAGCCATGCCGTGCACACCCCCACACACACCACCATCACCATCTTTTCCGGTCTCTGCCCTCTCCGTTTCTACATCCTGGACATGACATGCTGTGGTATGGAATACCTCTTTGGTCAGTTTGGGTCAGGTGCCTTGTCTCTGCTTCCACCCAGCTTCTTCCCGGCTCCCCTCCTCCTGGCAAAGTATGAAACTCAGAAGGCTCTTGGCCAGCCTAAACATTCTAAGCCATAACTGTAAACACTGGTGTTATCAGCACTGTTCCCAAGCCAGAAACCAAAAACACAGTGCTGCACCAGCTACTACTTAAAGAAAAATGACTGCTGCTGCTGAACCCATGACAAAAGGTCATAACACTGAAGCACTGACTGAAGAAGAAAGAGAAGTCTAGTGGTATCACAAGAAAGTGATACTGGATCTCAGGATCCTCTGGTGTTGGCACGGTAGGAATCAAGGTAAAGCACCTAAGGAAAGAGTATTATGTTTACTGGTTGTAGAGTAGATGAAGAGGGAAATGGGAAGATTTAAGAGAGATTTTGCAGTATAGGAATAAGGAGGAAAAGAATTTTGAAAGTTCATACAACTAAAAATAGCAAGATTCATGAGTTTTCTGGGATGAAATTAGACTGGGGGTGAAAATTGGGAGAATTTTTGCTAAACAACCAAAGAAATATGTTTCCCAAGATACACAGAGGTTGGGGATGCAAAAGACCAGGTAACTGGGGGTATGAGTAAATGCCATCCTCCCTGCTCATATACATGCATTAAAAGGAAATAGAATGGCTTATTCAGGAGCTCACAGTGTTTTACTTCTAGTCCACCTCCATCAGTCAGCTGCCCTTAAAAATAGGTGGTCTTTGCTAAAGACAAACATATACATATATGTTTATGCCATATATGCATAAAGAGGAAAATTGTAAGTAAGAATTTTCCCAGAATTTCATCTGAAAGAAAAATGGATACTGGTCTGCTGCTTTATAACTCTGGAAAAACTATAATTTTGAAGATACATAAATCTTCTCCTTTCCCTGATAAAATTTACTGCTCTTCATAAACTGCTTAATCACAGACTTAGTAGTGCTTTTGATTAATGACCAGGGAAAGAAAAAAAGTCGTATTTTATCTGAATAAATAATGGCAGTTTTGTAGCGGTGAAAGCCATAACCAACCTAACTCTATAACTGAAAGGAAATGGCTTCTTTCCAGCTTTTACAGCACTGATTGAGCTTTTAAATACTAAATAAATCTCTTTTCCTACACTGCTAAAACTTTCATTGTTCCAAGAACACGCTTAAACCTGGGACAATATCACGTACATTAACAAAGTCTAATACAGGAGGGAAAACAGACAACCTATTTTAACTCCTTTAAACTCTTCAGGTGTTCTGTGCATTTTTTTCACCCTGATATAATAGCCCTCCAGCACTAGTGACCCTAAAAAGCAAATATTTTATTGCATCTAACCACCAAACTTATTATATCACTTCTGGAATGGTTTTATCTAGGTTTATGTCCAACACAGAGTACTTCAGAGTCTAAGAATATTCAAATATAGCTTCTAACAGTTAAGACACAGTCTTCCAAAGACTTAGTGACAGAATGAACTTCAAATAGAAAAATAATTTCATGAAATTCATGTCTTTTTCCCCTCACAAGTTCAGCACAGGAATTTACTCTTTTTAAAGTTAGCCATATGCACAAATCTCAGGAGACCCAGAATCAAAGAGCATGATAGCAAGTAGAAGAATCACTAGTTTAAGTAACTGTCTCGCACAATTATTGTGCTGTTGTAGTTTAACACCAGCTGGCAACTAAACATTATGCAGCTGCTGGCTCATTCCCTCTTAGCCGAGTTGGATGGGGAGGAGAATCAGGGAAAAAAAAGTAAAACCATGGGTTGAGATAAGAACAGTTCAATAATCAAAATAAAGTACAATATAACACTACAAACAATAATAAAAAAAAAATAAAACACTAAAAAAAAACCAAGCAAACAAAAAACCCTGCAAAAACCAAACAAACAGCAGTGATGTACAATACAACTGTTCACCATCCACTGACCTATACCCAGCCCAACCCAAGCAGCAACCAGTCCCTTGCAGGTAGCTCCCCCCAGTTTATATACTGGTCATGACATGCTTTGGTATGTAATACTCCTTTGGCTAGTTTGGGTCAGGTGTTCTCTCTCTGCTTCCTCCAAGCTTCTTGTGCCCCTCCTCACAGGCAGATCATGAGAGATTGAAAAGCCCCTAATCAGAGTAAGCATTACTTAGCAACAGCTAAAACAATAGTATGTTATCAGTGCAGTTCTCAGATTAAAGCCAAAACATAGCACTGCACAAGGTACTAGGAAGAAAATCATGTCTGTCCAAATAATCTCAACCAAAACCAGGGCACGTATGCATAATATAATCACTCCAGTGTTATGTGGGACACAGGAGACAGACTGGCATTTCAAATGGTGTAAGTTAATTTCAGTAGACTGAGCTAGAGAAGGTTAAGTTACTCTTCTATCTAAATTTTGTGACAGCTGCATTGAGGTAAACTTGAAAGTAGAGTAAGATGCCTTTTTGTGTAAACGTTGGAATACTGAGGTTAAAGACATAATCAACTAAAATGAAAACAGATAAATTTAATCATGCTGTTGGGGTTAGCAGGCTTTCAATGGACACTGTTGGGTTTTCCTATACACAAAATAGAAAAGTCAGAATTAGAAGAAGTATTTTTAATTAACAGAGAATGGTAGATCAGCTTCTCATTCACTTAGCCCTGAAATATCTAAGTAAAAAGGGAGTATGAATTCTTCACAGCATGAGCTGAACCCATTCCTACAAACATAAAGAGAATACAGTAGGTCAGCCAAATCGACAACGGACTTATTTTGACATTAAATGCTTTTATTTTCAAACCTATCTCACTGTTCAGTGGGAATGACTCTTAATGGTGAAATACCAGCCTCTACAACTTCCCTTAGAGCTGCCCGCATGTCACCAGAAGTATAATCAATATTCTATTTTCAAATGAGAGGTCTAGGACAAACTACAAGTGGCATCTGACTTGCTGATAGCATCATTACCCTTCTACCTTTTGTTGCTGAATCAAATGAGTTGCCAGTTATTAACGCCAGACCCTCCTGAAGTACAGGCTAAACAGGTAACGAGAATTATACAGGCCAGGCTTATTTGAAGCATTTTTCTTTTGATTTCCACCCTGACAAGTTTCATGTATTTTATCCAGTAAGCTCAATTAAAATTATCAGCATAATATTTCCTGTCTTTAAGTAGAAGCTACCACTGTGCTTTGCCCTTCCACAATGATGGAAGTACAAGGGTAACACTTGCTCTTGATCTCCATGTCTGTGTTTCAGTTACTCTTTGAGCTATAATGCAGCTATTCTGATTTAACAGATGTTGAGAATAGTTCTTTCCATCTTTACAAAAGGTCAACCTCAGACTCCGAAGGAGTGGTAGATATGAATACGAATCCCTTTTCTGTCAGCGGGCGGAATTGAAGTCCGGTATTTGAGTTTAGGATGCAACCCACTAGGTATTTGCATTAAAATATTCTCAGTGCTCTCCTTTAAAAGATGATGAGAAAAGCCAGCAGAAGCCAATATAGCACTCTGAAGAAGTTAATCATGTTAGGCACTACTTTTTTGAGCCAAGCTGCTTGCATGGAAAGTGAATGTTTGCCGAACATCTGTTTTTTCTAATTCACTATCCCATCAGAGTGAACTGGGTTGTTAATTTGCCTTAGATTGCAAATTGCCATTACCAATGCCTTAAACATAATAATAATTCCGGTTCCCTCCATCAGAGGTTTTCCCAATTTGGCATTCATTACAACACCAAAAGCACAAAATTGTGCCAAAATTGAAAAGTAACAGATTGCTCTTAACCTATATGAGGCACAGAAAACCTTCTCAGTGGTTACAACTCTACATACTACACAAGTAGTGCACAACTCTACAGCTCTTCTTCAAGTAGAGGTAAATACACAAAGGAAAACAGTAAAAGTTTGATGAGCTAGTTGAAACGGGGGCAAGTCCCATTTCAGTGCTTTATCAAATTGTCATGGGTTCAGTAGCAGCTGAAATATCAAATTTATTCTATATTTAGAGTGGTTTTTAAGAGGGTTTTATTTTTTTTCCTCTCCTAAGCCACTGTTTGTGCAATGCTCAGTTCTCTGTTGCTATGTTGTTGACTAGATTAGATAGCTTGTGTTGGTGGCACACTTTAAATATTTATGTTAGCAAAAACATAAGGCTTAACATCAGTGCAGTGGGAAGAGGATGCTCTGAGGGTACATAAAAAATATGATGGGTTTAGAGGAATACATTACACACTTCTGAGAGCTCTCACTCCTTTGATAACGGTGCTCAGCTTTCCAGAAGAGATGCAATTTATAACCAAACTTCTATTTCCATTTCCCTCAGATAGAAGCATCAACATTATGGAAGTGTTAACATTACAGTCATGAAACACCCTAAATGCATCACCCTCTTTTCCTCCCCTCTTTACAACGATAATTTGCTTACAAGAGAGCATAGGAAGCCATAACCGTGGATGTTTGTCCTCCAAGCTGATTTCTGCTCTTCTCTACAAGTGGCTGCCTTTCATTTCTGAGTCTTCTTTCATTCAAATTAAGCCATGTGTTCACCTCCCCAGCCCCTCTTCAATAAAGTATATCAAGCTTGTATAAATAAAATAATTGAAAAGTAAATAGTCTCAGGGAAAAAGTAACATGACTGCATCAGTGAAGTTATCTCATTTGTTCCTCTTTCTTAAGTTTTTAATTCTGGGACGTTGTAATCGCATTCAGCTCCAAACTGAATTACAGGTTCTAATCAATGAATCAACCGTTTTGAAGGGAAAGGTTGTCTGCCCCTATTATCTTCTTCAGAGGGTTTCCTACTGAAGGTATTCAGCAGAGGAGCCCTTGTCAACTTCCCTACTGTGAACACTGAAGAACATATCCACGGAAAATATAACAGCACAGATGATGCTTGAGTTCATATCACTTTCTATGATAAATTAGAACTTGTACTTTATATTTTGAACAACTCCAGTCTCCCTAGAAGTGGCTCACACACAGAGGGCTTCCCCTTGAAAATATCCAGGAGACCATATACAAGTGATTTCCCATCTAAAGAATGTGGCAAAGAATCTATTCCCTTTTTATTGTAATTTATTCTTCTTCATGGAGATGTATGAAAAATGGGAAGAGAAAGAAGGCTATGACATCAATAGGATTACTAATTTGTCATGAGAGCACTGCTTTTTAAGTTGTTTGCTTCAGAGAATGAAGTTTTGCACATTCCAAACCAGTACTGCTACCATCTAAGGTAGAGAGGAGACCCTAAGCTGCCTGTTTGAGATATATTGTCTTACAGGAGGGACTGCAGGAGGTCTAATTCTTTCAGTGACCTAAGCCCATGGCTGCAGCTCTTTGAGGTAGGACTCATAGCCACTTTCTGAAGGACTGTTTCTTTTTATCCCTTGGCCCTCAGACTCATTTTTGAATATTATTTAAGTGAGAGAGAGAGACTTTGCAGCACTACCCTAGTTGATAAAGCTTTCTCATGTGGTGACCAGCAGGTCGAGGGAGGTGATCCTGCCCCTCTGCTCTCCGGAGACCTCACTGGGAGTATTGAGTGCAGTTCTGGTGTTCTCAAGATAAAAAGGACATGGAACTGTTGGAACAAGTCCAGAAGAGGGCCACGAGGATCATCAGGGGACTGGAGCACCTCCTGTATGAAGATAGGTTGAGAGAGTTGGGTCTGTTCAGTCTGGAGAAGAGAATGCTGCGTGGAGACCTCATAGCAGCCTTCCAACATCTGAAGGAGGCCTATAGAGATAGTGGGGAAGGACACTTCATGAGGGATTGTAGTGAGAGGACAAGGGATAATGAGTTCAAACTTAAACAGGGAAGTTTAGATTGGATCTGAGGAAGAAATTCTTTACTGTAAGGGTGGCGAGGCACTGGAATGGACTGCCCAAAGAAGTTGTGAATGCTCCATTGCTGGTGGTGTACAAGGCCAGTTTGGACAGAGCCCTGGGTGACACGGTTTAGTGTGAGGTGTCCCTGGCCATGGCAGAGGGGTTGGAACTATATGATCTTAAAGTCCTTTCCAACCCTAACTATTCTATGATTCTATGAGTCACATTTTAAGCAGTAACACATTGCTACTAAGGAAATTCTTCCCATAAGGATGCTTATACATCTGGTGCCATTTTTGGTTTTAGAAGAAAAAAAAAGAAGCGAAAACCAGACATACTAAGGGAAATGTACTTTATTAGTAGACAAGAACTTTTCTTCAACTTTTTTTATGCCTTCAGACCAATGGGGTAACTATACATAAGTGATCTTACATTTTTCTTCTATCTTATGCCTTATTCCTTTGATTCATATGTTACTTTTATCAAAAGAGGTCACTAGCAAGAGGTGGTATCACCCAACATAGTTTTGGCAGGCTGACAGTCAATTTTGTCACCTCCTCCAACCCACCCATCACATTATGTCATGATGATAGTATCGCACTTAGAGCTAGCCAGGATCTGGTGAAGGCTTCTGAAAATGAGTCTTTAGGATATGGCTCCTACCTTTTCTAAGTAATTTCATGTACAGGAATGTGAAAAGGAATAGGAAGTATCAGCACCCTGTCTTTTTCAGCTTTTTGCCACAGAAGTGTTCGCATCTTTTTTTTTCTTGTAAGATGAACAAATCCTGCTAATATGATTTGTTATATAAAAATTAATTTGAAAGGTAAAAATAGAGTCTGCTTTTCTTGAAGGTCAAAACAATCAAGATTATTGTGTATTTCCAGATTACTCCAGACCATACAACCTATCATGCATCATTTAGGTTGCAGAGACTGATTGTAGTATATTTGTGCCAGTGTATAAACTGCAACAAAAGAAAAGCCTCATGAATCAGACAAAATTAGTATATAACTATATGAAGTAGTATTTTAAGTATATAACTAACTGAAACAGCAAAAAGTCTTCTCTGAAGTAAGCTTTGTTGTTTCGGAAGATGCCTCAGTGAATACTACAGTTACTTTTGGCCATGACTGCGATATTATACATAAGGAGACAAATTTCCACTAAAAGCATGAATTAATTTTCTATACTAAGGCATCGTTAGCCAAATGATAGTATCACCTGAGTTTAAAAAAAAAGAGACAATTTGCAGGTATGAAAAATCTGAGCTCCAGAACCTGGAGCTGGAGGGAAATCTGAGGAAAAAAAAAAAAAAAGCCTTTTAACAAAGCCCTCAGAATTAAGGAAGACAGGTAAGTTAGATAAATCAGTCCTATGACTTTGGTTACTCTATCAAAAATAGCAAAATTGGCAGATCTTACACTGTTCAGATGAAAAAATAGGATGAGTGCTAGATTCAGATTCTGTTTACTGTTATAGAGGCCTAAAGAAAGAAGTACTACTCTTAGTTGTCAAGATCCTTGAGTCATGTAGATAAATTGAAGGCAGATACCTGTGAAAAACACATGCACATTGCATTTTGTATTGTGGGAAGATCTGAATAGAAGTGAAACTCAGGCTTTGGTCTTTTTAACATGTACACCTGATTTAATACAAAAAAAAAAAAAAAAAAAAAAAAAAATAAAAGCCAAAAACTTGATATATATTGATCAGTAGACTTAAACAAATGGAGCAACTGACACTGCCTGATGAGGATGAGGAATGCAAAGCAGTCCTTGGAATTCACCTGTGCTTATTAAATAACAGGAGGAATAAAGAAAAAAAGCCCAACAACAAATACCTCCAAGAACAGTCTTGAAGAAAGGAATCACTTCTCATTAGCAACTTTCCTAATTATTCAGAAAAAGAAGTCATTCTTCCTTTTGTATACTTTTATGATTTAAGAAGTGCTGCACTCTCTAATACTGATTCAAATGGGGTGATAGAAAAGAGTCCTACCAATTGTTTTAGCATTTATCGCAAATCAAGTGCCACATGGCATTTGAATTACCTGAGTTTCTAAAACACCTGCTGTTTCATGGGGAATAATCTCTTGTGCAAGTTTAGAATATAAGTTTCAGTCTGTGAGTGCCGTATTCCAAATTTACTTTTAGATTAAAAAACAAAAGTCCCTCAAATAAAAATATTATCAGAAGTTTGGAAAGCTGATGTATATGTCAAATTTTTAAATGGAGTAACAATTCCTTGAAGGAAAAAGAAGTGCGAAAGGGGATGCATTATTAATAAATTACTCCCCTTGTATCTACAGAATATACAAGACAGGCTTGAAATTCCTGTACCCTGTAGTGTTTACCATAAATGCAGCATACAGTAAGCACAGGTCAAACCCACATAGCTAAGAAGCTAACTGGTTACAGGCTATCTACTTTGCTGCTGCAGTCTTAATCTTCTTACTTAACGGTGCATCATGATAGTCAATTAGCTAAAGTGCTTTCAGCATATTCAGAGCCTGATAAAAATAGCTAACTAGCCATAGCACACAGAAGATAAATGAAATATTGAAGCAGATGAATCATCTTACCAGGGTCAGGAGGTGAACTTATACCTCCAGTGGTATCAAAATATTAAGTTTGTGTAGTCTGCTTATTATTTGCAAAATCCCATCATATGAAGGGGCTTCAAACATTGATTTAGTTAGTCACAGACTAAACTAATATAACATTCATTAACTGGGAATGTCAATAGCTATTTTATAGGTTCCCAAAAGCATTTTTTCTTTTAATGTCTGCTGCATTCTTTTTGCATGCCTTTTAATCACAAGTTAATACAGCATAAATGCTATAATAAAATAAAAAAATAAACCATATTGTTTCTTGGCATTATTTAAAAGGTGAATGTGCATAGTTTTGCAGGAATTCATAGGAGATACATATTTTTCCCTAATAAGTGCTATATGCTTGTATCTTATTATGCTTCACACAAAACTTTTTCATTTTTAAGAAACTAGAAATAATATCACATATTCAAAGAACTTTTAATATTGAAGAACTTCTTTTATACTGAGAAAACAGTTGTTCTCAAAAAAGCTCAGTCTGCAGGTATAGTTTGTATGTGGCAATCGATTAAAGTTTCCTGCATTAGCCAATTTAATCCACTAAAATTTCACATAGTAAAAGAATAACTAACTTGTTTTCTAGGATATCTTCTGAGATTCTTCTGTAATGAGCCAGAATGTAAAAAGAGCACAGAGGCAGAATTTCACATCCAAAAGAAAAGAAACTATATTTTCCAGACCTGCAAATATTTTATAAATGAAAATATTTTTGTTAATAATTTATAATTTAATCATTCAAACACTAAGTTTAAACACAGACTAAAGCGTTAGCAAGAACTGCATTGCCTTTAAACTAAAACAGAACACAGACCTGAATAAAAAAGGGAGGTCCCATGCTTTTGTTGCATCCAACAGCTATGAAATTATGCCTCTGATTGCCAGTTGCAAGACTGAAGTATGGCCAGCTATTGTAAGGTCTGCCTCATAAGTGTCAGTTTGCACATCTTTTTCCTGCATTAACTAATGAAAATTATTGGTTCATTCTTACAGTTACTACTGCAGTAGAATAAATATTAAAAACCATTTTGCCAGACAACAGAAGCCCCAAGGAGGCAGCCATTGGCACATTTTTAACACTTCAATCTTATAGCTAAATATGTAGTTATGGAAAGAACTCAAAGGAATAGGTTTCTGCATTTCTTGACTCCTTGATGACCAGGACAAATCAATTATAAGTTGTTAGCACAAATTCATTGCTTAAAGTGAAGACATAGACTTGTAAAAAATAAAGCAGAATTCAGGAGAAGAAGAAACAATAAAGTTGTAAAGATCTTTCATAAGAGGAGTTGAACCAATGTGATACTAGAGGTATCTGAAATTGAGTTTTACCTATAAACTGAACCATGCTTGGTTTCATAGAGATTTCTATAGGATGAGACAAAGCCTATAGACTCTCAAAATCATGTGCTAGTTATAAGCACTATAAAAACTTATATTTTCCCCATTTGTAGGGCACTCAGTCAAAACTTAATTTCATCAAAATTGTAGCTGAGACTCTGCATAAAATAGTATTTTCTGCAAATACATTGGAAAAAGAAAGATGAAATTATTTCCACATTTTATAATAAGAAGAGTGGAATAAAACAAGCTATGAACTTGTTAACTTAAACACCAACAGAACTTTTAGTATCATACATTCAGAAAATAAAAAAAAAAACAAAAAATTAAAAAGTTCGGTACTGCAATGAAATTAAACCTTTTGAGATCTCATGTAATTTACCGAGTTGTTGATGATTATTGCTCAATTACTCTTTCCTTTTCCTGGTTAAAATATAGGTGTCTTTAGAACTTAAAACTTCATTTCTAAATATAAATTAAATGCTCAATATCCAATACATAAAAGATCAGACACTGATTTTTTCTAATCAAAACATATTCACTCTCCGCTGAATTTGTGCATTAAAAGTTGAGTATAACTGTCAAGATTAGAAATAACTTAGTCTACAACATAAACTAAAAGTACTAATGGTAAGAAAAAAGCCATCACTGAAACAGACTGTGCAAGGAATTTCTTTAAGGCATTAATCAGACCTAAATCTGATTAAGTCTAATTGGCTTGATGGCAAGAAAATAAATGCTATATACAAGCTCATGGCAAAAGAGTTATAGAGGCTTCAGGAGAGCTGAAGAGACAAGATGTTTAAAAATCTAAAAGCAGTATTTTCTAGACCAAAACTATCACCTGAAGAAGCAGTTTGCAAGAATGAAGGTGTTTCTCTACCACCCAAGGTATCTACAGGCCAGGTATACTTTTTTATTGCTTAGTATAGACTACATAACATTACCTTTTGTTTAGGAAGTATTTCTGTAAATGCCAAAGATTATTTGTGTATATGACATTATTATAATGCCAGGATATTTATGTAAACAAATACCATAGATTTTCAAACATACTTGCTGCGCACAGAATCAATCTTTATTTAGCAAAACAAAATAAATGCTTTTATTTCTCTCTTTCCTCCCACCTTTTCTTTATGAAGAAAGAAAAGATTTCCTCCTTTTGGAAGTTGCTTTAAAAATAGGGCTAACCTGAAATAGTACAAGCTTATGAGGGGCTTTGATCAACATTGCAAATGGCAAATTAGAAATACTGGTATGGCTGCTTTTGATGTGCTGATGTATTCCTCTTCATCTTGTTCCCTGCTGGCAGGAAATGTAGTATATCCCTTCTGAATGTTGGAATGGCATGCAAGTATATATCAGCCTGCTTCCCAATAACAGCTGGAAAGGCAAAGTAGTTTTGTAGCTTTTCTAGGTAGTATTTTATTTGGCTTGGTTTTACAAATACAACTGTTTGAAAAATGCAGCAATTCGTATTAGTCTATAGCCTATATTTTTTTTATTAGGTAGTTCTTTACTGTAAAAGGTAGCTCATTTTTTTTGTTTTAATTAATGGAATATTTAATAATGAGACTGTTACTATTGAATTTTTATCTTTTCCCAATAACGTCCTAAACATTGTTTTGTTTTATTCCTGCTTGACAGAATTAAAACTTTGCAAGGCAAACTGGTAACAATTTTGGGTTTCATCAGTTAACTGGTTAACTAATTAACGAGTTCTTTAGTATCAGTCTGGGTTATTAATCTGAATTCTTGCATAAGGAAACAATTGAAACTCCACCATTGTAAAGTTAATTTTAAACAAGCAGTGCCTTATCACACATCCACAAGAGTCGAGCATATAGAAAGACTCTAACTTAACTTCTGGAAGCCTTGAACTACATGTACAAAAATGCCATAAATTTTATAGTTTTACTTAAAGTGACAAAACAATGAAAATTCTTAAGTCTGAATCATTTTGTAGAACTGATGCTTTTCTGAAGCTCAAAGGCTTGTATAAACCCAGGAAGAGGCATATTTTAATCCAGCCCAGCTACAACTCTTATTTGATTCACTATCAACATGCAAAAAACAATTGCTTTATGGATAGATGTATGCATAGCACCATCCACACAAAACGGCAAAATACCTATGTTCAGCAAACTTCTCATACCGAAGATATGCAGGCAAAGTATTGCTTATGCTTCTTTTAAAGCTCTGCACATTGTTTTTTCTGGTGTCAATAAAACATTGCTTTGAAAGAACAAAAATTCTGCACCTCAACAGTTTATTTCTGTGCAGCCTGACATCTCACTTGGAAAACTGGGGACATGAACTCCTTTCACCAAAACAATTCCATAGATTAGCACAACACTAAGATCATATCATCAGCTGCCTCCCCTATTACATGCTCTTATGACGGAGGCAGATGAATGGGTCAAGTATTATCCTGCCTGCAAGATAGCATCTAAAGAGAAAAGAAGAAATGTACATAACACATATAAGCAGACAGGAAAGAAAACAAATACTTTCATAGAAAAAGGCAACACCCAAATTAATCTCAGAAGCTCAAAGAGAATATCACTGAATTTGGAGAGGGAGAGGGGAAAAGAAGACCTGAAATCTTCTGGAGTAAAAAATTTTTCCAGATGCTTCTACTAATACTTTTTTCTACTAATCAGCACAATAAACACCAGGCAAATTCATTCTATCTGGGATAAAGAAAAGGGCTTATAGTCTTGATTAATAGCATGCTGTTTCATAGTATGGTGAACATCTAAGACTCCTCATACACTTCTCACTCCCTTCTCAAAGGACCGTTGTTTCACAGTCATGACAAACCAAGGTACATGAGGACTTGGTTCACGAATCTACACCAGTGTGGGAGGAAGCTTTTTTTTTTTGCAGTGAAAATTGATTCTGTTTCTGTATTTTGTAAAGACTGAGATCTGCCAATGTGGTAAGGTAGCTCAAACCAACCAGATCTCTTAGTCCAGCAGAAGGTTTAGGCAAAAGAATAACTGATTCAGAGATGCCAACCAGCTTGTAAGTGGCAGCACTGAACACATCAGCCTTGACAACATGAAGGAGGCTCTGGGAGCACATTGTGGCAGAATTCCAGGCTAAGTAACTGGGTTTGCACAGCAGATGTGAACACATCAGTTTCTTATTTCAGCATTCAAGTCCTTTTGTGAACCTATCTGGAAAGTCTTGTCAAGAACATATACAGAACACGCAGGAACAAAGCCCAGTGCATGTCAACTTGGTTAATCAAATTCCTAGAACACTGCAGACATTAAAACATCCTTATCATTCTCAGCAAAGAGTAGATACAGTTTCTAATGCTGTTTATTTTTTTCAAGGGTGAAAATAAAAACACAGCTGAACCACAGAAAGCAGAGGCCAATAAGAAAACAGAACTGATATCAAAGCAACAAGGTTAGTTGTCCTATTTAGGAGTATTCAAAGATTATCTCGACAAAATATATGTAACACTAAATAAGACTGTAAATATTTTTTTCCTTCAAATCCTCTGCCAGGTGCCTAATTTTGGTTTTTATTTGTGGAAGAAATTAAGAACTCTGAAGTCCCACTAACCCCAAAGCAATATTTGTTACAGAAATACAAGCACAATCCAACAATAATAAAAGGCAGAAAGATTTAAAGCACAGTCCCTTCATGAGCTTGTCCACTTTATTCAGCTAGTCTAAAAAAACCCTGTTTTTTCTTACTGTAAGTTGACGTCTTAGAAACCTTATTATAAAATAAAGGCATTTAGTAGCTGAAGACAGAAAACTGCATATTCTTAATGTATCTTTTGGATGTATTTCTCATATATATCAAAAAACTACAAAGACTTTATCTGACATTCAAATCTTTGGTTGAACAGCCATTCAAAACTTCTTCAAAAAAAGCAAACAAAAAAATAACTGAAAAAAAACAATGACAATAAAAATTATTTGCCATCACCATTCAGAAGACATCCAGAGCTAGGACACAGGAACAGAGCTCAGGGCAGCAATACAACATAATTATTTGTCTAAGCAGCTGGTTGCTGAATATAGTGGCAGCTGCCTACGGCTACTGTGCTCCCCTCTTTCCCTGTCTCCCAACAGCCAAGCTGATTTTGCTCATACTAGAGACAGAATGCCTGCTGCAGCAGCTATCAAACCAAAAGCCCAGGATGGGTGAAACATCAATTGCTGGGCCATGTTCTCTCTTCCTTCACAGCATGCACTCTAACCCTTTCCTTTTCCGTTCTCCAGTACTGGAGAAAAACACCAAGTCCAGTTTTCATGTCACCTCATATTTTCCTTTGGGAGAGCAATTCAGGTTCATTTCACTGGAGCAGCAAAACAAAGGCAGAGAAACATTCAGCTTTGTGTGGAGAGGAGCAAGTAGGAAAATGTTGCAAGGAAACTTACATAATCCTTACTTGTGCTTTGTGTAATCATAACAAGTATCATAATTCCTTTCCTCATTTAATGAAACTTTAAACACAGTCCATTTAATGAAATTATCTTGTTAGATAATGCCTGTAGCACTAAAGAAGGGTAAATAAAATCTGACATGAATTAATGGCAGCAATAAGCTAACAAAGGAAAAGTAAATCTTGGAGTTTGATGGCTTTTTTAGCAATATTAAATCAGAAATGCTATCACACAGCAGAACAATTATTAAAACTTCTTTTGCTTCCATCCAAAATCTGATCTAATTTTCAGATTAATGTAATTCATGGATCTATATTTTGCAATACTAAACTTTTTTTTTCCTGTTAAAATAAAATAAGTGGTGGCATAGAAACAGCTACCTCATCAATTACTTCAGGAAAATATAATGACATACTTCAGCTACATGTTTGTTTGGGTTTTTTAAATCCATATTTTCCTGAAAGGTGCTTCAAGTCTCGTTTCCAATCAGTCACAAGACAGCTTCTAATTTTCCATGTGGATATTAATAAGTTAGAAAAACAAAAGCTATACAAGCCTGAATACTTGCACAGGGTTCTCTCCTCAGGAGAAGCTTCTGAATTCCAGCACCCTGTACTTGTCCTTACCATCCAACCTGAATAAGGAACTCCATCAGTTTCTTATTCTGGGCAGAAAAGTGAGGTAGGTCTCAAGCAGTTCACAGGAAGGTATAGGCAAAAACTACTGCAAAACTTGGTGAACTTTGCATCAAACCTCAAATCATGTGGACAGCAGCTAGAAAATGAAAATAGGAATAACTGTGGGTAAGCAAAGGGCAGGCGACAAGAGAAAGCATTTTGTTGTGCACATACACATTTGTGTAGAATTATTAAAAACACAACCAAGGCTCATCCAGCACATGATAAGAGAAATCACTTAAATGGAAAAACTCAAAACCAACTAGAGAAAAGCCTTTTCAAGATCTATTAGCTTCTCTGGTATAACCAGAATAAAATAGATCAGTAAAGAGTAAAGTCCCTAATCACAGCTATGTTTTGCAGCTCTGTAGACTTGAAAACAAGTCAACAGTAGAGCTTAACTCCACCTTCCTTCTCACATGGCCAAAACTAGTCATCACCTTCTCCCTTTCTCCTAGCACTTCACAAGGCAGCATGATGTGGCCAGCACAGATTAGAACTCAGCAGGAGCCACAATTGGAGCCCATTTGGTTAAAACTTGGCAGCTTAACATCACTCAGCAACATCTGGTACTTTTGGCTTCTTTTCCTCATGTCCACCTCTTCAGATGCCCACTCTCTCACTAGCTCACTCTGCAATTAATTCTCAGCCCTTAGTCATTTTTTTCCATAATGGATAATTACTTTTTTATTATTTGTTCCCTGAATTTTCTTATGTACGTCACAAAGTGTGATTCACCTTATTACAGTTTCTGGTTCTCTTGATATTGAATCCAATTGCTATAGTTTCTTTGTATGTTTATCACTCCCTATAACTGACTGGCTATACAAATGCCACTGTTAGGGTTATGGTTATGCTATTTAGAAGGCCACATCAAGACTCCACCTGCTAACCTGTGTCTGCATTATCATTCTCTGTATCAGAACTTCCTTTGTCCTCCTAGCAGATACTTTCAGTATGATTCTTTCCGACTCATCCCTTTTAGTTCCCTTTCTCTAAATTCTGTCAGCACCATAGTTAAGTACCGCTCTTCTGAAGTCTGTCCTCATCTCCATTTCTTTTCTGTTACAAACACTTCCCGAAATCCAATTAATAGCAGCAAAATAAATTTATTATAAATTTGATACACAGAAGCAATAAGCAAAGCTGTGCTGGGTGCCGTGGGAGTCTGCACTCCACCAACACACATGCCTGAGGGTCTAGTGATTGATCTTTATATATAGAAACAGGTTGGGTTTCTTATAATAGAACAAAAGACAGGATATTGTGGTTTATCATTTACAACAGAAACAAGATGTTATATTGTGATTTTACATTTAAGCTTAAAGTACTTGCCTTGCACAACTAACTGATCATTAATCTTTAATTCAATATATGTATGTCCAACAAATTAATGATTCTATTTCTGTTCTGGTTCGTACAAGCCTTCCCGGATGTCTTCTATTCTTAACGGTGAACTGGATATTGTGGTTTTGACAGTTACAAATTTCTACTTGTTACAGCATTGTTCAAGCATCTCGTACCAGCCTTGCTTAATCCAGTGATCTATTAATTATTAACCTATATAATCAGTAAATAAATAATTTACAGTTATTACATTTTCCTTCACTAGAAACTGGCCTGTCTCCAACGTTCTGGGGTTTGGTTTTCCTACTTATAATAAATCAACAAGTGTATTAAAAGATTCAAAGACATATTTATGCACTTTTTATTGAAGTTCATGTTGACATCGCTTTGTTCTTGGTAGGACTTGAGTGAGAAACCTAGATTAAAGCTTTCTTTTTTTCTTTATACGTGCTATAGTTGCACCTCTGAATCATAAAGTAGACAGAACCTTTCATCTGGGAGATTACCATGTTAATCCCCAGTGATATTTATTATCTTCAGAGCCTAGATGCTTTGGAAAGTACCCAGAAGGTATCAAACATGCTATATACCTGCCTGCAACTTATATGCAAGTGCCATTCTAAAATGTGTCAGATTTTAGAGCTTTTCATTGTCAGAAAATCCATATCCTAAGACAGAACCCCAGGCAGAGTAAAAAAAGGAAAAGAAAAGAAACCCAAAATGAAACAAAAAGATACTGTCATAGGTTCAGCAGCAGCAGTCATTTTTTTTCCTTTGAAGAGGCATTGACACTTTGCAACCTTAAACCACAACAGTAACAATAATAATAAAACCACACCAAAAAAAAAAAAAAAAAAAAAAAAAAAACCAAAAAAAAAAAAAAAAAAAAAAAAAAAAAAAAAGCAATCTACTAACTGGGAATTTCAATTGACACTCCTGAATGTGTAGCACCTCAAAGGAAGGGATGCTCAAAAGAAACTTTGGTCCATTCCAGACTTTATCCCAGTGAGTACTTTTTTGTTCTGGTACTCAAGATATATTCTCTTTTCCACTAAATGTTTCACAAAAAAAGGGAAAAGTAGCAGAAGTTGTTGAAAGTTGTCACCTTTTATATATTAGCATAGCTGTTTTGCCTCCACACTTGCATAATAAGGGAGTTCAAAACCATATCTTTCACATTCCAGTAGGGTTCCCTAGCTACCCACATAAAGTCTAGACTAGAGAGATGTGGGAACAAATTCTGTAGCCTTCCCAATTGCTGGGCCGTGGCGCAGAAAAGAATGCAAAAACCTGTCTAGAAAGATAAAATATAACAGAGCCTGGAACTAACCTAGAAGTTAATTGTAATACCAAACTTATAGGTAGAATGAAGAACTTTAATTTCAGTATGTATTTATATTATAACATTGTTGAATTTAAAAAAAAAAAAAAAAAGAAAAGAAAAAATAACTCTCAGAATGAGAATTTTACGCTATTGCAAATAAGCAAGGCCCAGAGTGGAGATTTTCTCTTCTCAGAGGAAAGCTTTAATCGGCAGCTTCTATATAAAAAATAGTCACTCAGTCCTCCTGTAGATAGAAATAAAGCAGATATACTTATTAAAGGTACAAAATCCTTGCTGCTGTAAAACCCCCGCTAATAAGTTACTAACTCTACATGCACTATGACCAAGTTATAAGCTCCTGATAATCATAGGTAAATAGAATGGTTTGTATCATTTACTTCCAGCTCCTCTACCACGAGCAGAGACACCTTCCACTGACCAGGTTGCTCAAAGCCCTATTCAACCTGGCCTTGGATACTTCCAGTGATGGGGCAGCCACAAATTCTCTGGTCAAACTGTTCCAATATCTCACCATCCTTGCAGAAAAGAACTTGTTTCTAATATTTAATCTAAACCTACCCTTGTCCAGGTGAAAGCCATACCCCCTGTCCGATCCTCTTTCTATCCCTAGCCCTTGTAGAAAGGTCTTCTCCAGATTTCTTGTAGGCACCCTTCAGTAACTGGAAGCTGCATTAAGGTCTCCCTACAGCCTTTTCTTTTCCAGGCTGAGCAAGCCCTACTCTCTCAGCCTGTCTTCACAGGACAGGTCCTCCAGCCCTCTGATCATCTTCAAAGCCCCCCTCTGGACTTGTTCCAACAGGTCCACATCCTTCTGATGTGGTAGGTGCCAGAGTTGAACACAGTACTCCAAGTGGGGTCTTGCAAGAGAGCAAAGGGGCAGAATCACCTCCTTGACCTGCTGGTCACACTCCTCTTGATGCAATCCAGAATACAGAGGGAGGAACATTTGCATTAAATGTTAAATTTCACAGCCAAAATGTATCTTTGGCTTGTTTTAAATCTGACTCTAAAGTTAATTTACAAAACTTTTCCCATAGTACCTGAAAAATCACAGCTTAAATAACTGCTTTGTGTTTTAAAAATACAAATCAAGTACAGCATTTTGATATAATATGTTTCAGCTTAATGAACTAAACTTGTCAATGCAAAGAGACTTTCAAATAATAATCTTACTCCTTCTTGTCCTTTATACTCTTCACTGGCACTCAGTCAACAGGCATAAAATGTATTTTTCAAAGATTACCGAGAACTTGAATCTGTTTATCGGCTTGTTTCTACTCCTGCTGATGCGAAGCCTTTTAATTCCTTTCAGATCTTCATTTTTCATGTGAGTGACAGGGCTAAATTCTAGGGAATCAAGCCCAGCTTCTTCATACCATCTTTGTTTCTTTACATGGAAAATAAACTTACAATACTTTTGCTAGCAACTGAAGTTGAGGGCTAAGGTGGACATACTTACTGATTATTTTACTTCTACCTCACTGCTTTCTGAACTTTCTTCCCCTGCACAGATCATTTGTTCAAAAACAAATTTCTTGGAAAGTCACCAAAGTTTGTATTTTGTTGTGTCAGAACTGAAGCCTCTTCTCTCCTTCATCCATAAATTTCCTGTGTGTTTATTTCCCTTGACGTCTTCATGAATCTATAGCCATCTTTCAAATATTTACATACATAGCTCAAGAACACCTCTGGGAGGCAAAAAATCTCTCCAGCTTACAGGTGATAAGTAATACAAATCCTGTGCACAGCCTTATTACTCAACAGTTTCTCCAGGGAGCTGTTTGAAAATTAAACCCTGAACTTGCTAAGTCAAACCCCAGTTGACCAGCACATTGGGAAACATGGATTTCTTTGCCTCTCTTCAGTTCCTTGCCCAGCTCTAGATTGACTTTTTCTGGCATCCATAGATACCTCTGTCTAGGCCTTGTCTCTGATCCTCTTTAAGAAATGAATTCCTGTAAGAGCACTAGGGCTCACACAATTTTTAACCTCATTAAGAAAAAAAAATTCTAGAATGTTTTCTCGCTAAGAAAAAAAAAAACACCTAGAAGTGCTCCACTGGTCCTAAAATCAAATTGTTTATCTGATAGGAGTCAGAAACTCAGCTCAAGAAACACTGTTCTTAGTAGATACTTGAAAGAAAATATTATCACAAATATGAATGAATGGTAGTAGGAGTGTAGTTTGGTTTATCAAGTGCTGTAAGCAAACTGACTCATGGTCCTTCGCTTAGTTTTGTTCCAGTGTCTTTTCAAGTAACCACTTTCTTTGTAAGTAGCTTAACAGTTTACTGTTTTAACTGTTTTTTAGCTCTTTGAAATTAATAAAATCTCTCTAAATATGGAGATAAACTACCAGAAAATTACTCTTAAACTACCTATCAAAAAAAAATCAAGGTTTGATTTTCTTTGAGCTGTTTTGAATTTAAAGTACACAACAAAGCTCCTGATTTATTTGCTAGGAAGATTTTCTGCCAAGCTTTTACCTTTACAATCATACTACATAAAGTATTTATGAAGGCTGTTTGTTCTTCCTTTCTGCAAAGTGTCAGATTGATGAGAGCTTTCAAATTATTTTTCGGCATGAAAATTTAAAATAAAGATATAAGACTAATTATAAAAATTAATTACTTAAGGCCATTAAAATGGCAAGAGACTATGCCTCTTACATAGCTTCAAACTGCAAACTTCCCACTTACACGGCTTCTAAAAAGTACTTGTAACAAAAATGAAATAATAGACTAGGCAAAGTTCTACGTACTCGCATCCTTAATGATATACCTCAGTCAGAATTTACTCAGGAGCAAACAGGACTGTCATGGCAGCTGAAACAACAAAAGGTTTAATGTAATTCAAACGCAGCAGTATAAATAATGTCATTAGCATTTCTATGCATAAGTAAATAAACTACTTTCCATTTTTCTTCCTGGATTTTATAAGGCATTTCTGTACAGATCTATCTATCATTCTGTCCTTTACGTATTTTTTTAAATAAGCACAGACTAAAATTCCTCATACTGCGTGCGTTCTTGTCACTTATAAATATAGAAGGGCTCTGTATTGACCAATGTTAACCTGGCTACAGATGCATCTAGATTAAAAACTGCAAATGAGTCACATATTCTAAAAGGCACAGTCACCATAGCCATGGTCGGGACAGCTTGGAATTGTAATACATTTTTAAATGAAAGTATTCAAAGGCCAGGACCCAGAATCCGTGTTGTGCAGTGCTTGTTCACTGAAGAAATAATGTCAACCAACCTGTGATTCCTCCAAAAAAATATCACCATAATTCTTTAAAAATTGTTATTCAAAAACTAAACCCTTTTTTCTAGATACAGTACCTCCAAAAGCACCTGAGCCTTCAAAAGCTGAGAACTCAACTGAACCAGCTAAGACAACTCAACAGGAACAGCTTCAGAAAAATGATGGGAAAGAAGAGGCTAAGTGAGTAAATCCAATTTAAAAATTTGTGGTTTTTTTTTTTTTCCCTGACATCTTGACTTAACATTCTGTGTGCCATATTTCAGCTCTTTTGAAGTCCCTCCTGTCCTCTAAGGTTCTGAAAAGGTGTATTTCAAATCTAAAGCAGCCATATATGTGAGGTATTCATTTAGTATGTGCTTTTGATAGTTTCTTTTGTAGGCCATCCTAAATTGTAGGAATGAGGTAAAAGATTTGCTCAACTACACTTATATACTAATTCTAACAATGCCGCGGCTCAGTTATTATTACTCTACTTTAGCAATGGAGAAAGTACCAGGTTATTCCCATGAATAGCTGGAATGTTTGTGACATCATTCTGACTTCAAAACTTTTTGCTCTGCACATTTTTTTGCTGAGTTATACCATTAAATCAACATTAGTCTCCAGAACCAGAGGATTAAGACTGTCTCTTCCTGAGAACAGATAAATAAATTAAACATCTATGTTCCTTCAGGGGAAAATCTAGTGTCATTCAACCTTTTAAAAGTCTGAAGTGACCATTTTGCTAAAACAGAAATAAATATGAAGTCTAAAAAACAATAAACTTGGAATAGTTCACATTCATTTACAGAAGCATAGATTCATAGAAACATAAAATCATTTGGGTTAGAAAAGACTGTTAAAGGTCATCTAGTCCAACCCCCCTGCAGTGAACAGGAACATTTTCAACTAGATCATGTTGCTCAGAGCCCCGTCCAACCTGACCTTGAATGTTCCCAGGCTTAGGGCATCTACCACTTTTCTAGGCAACCTGCTCCTGCATTTCACCACTCTCTGTCTATTAATTTCCCTACCTGTGCTGATACCAGGGGTTGCCACAACTGAAGTGCAGGATCTTGCAGTTGGCCTTGTTGAACCTCATGTGGTTCATTATGGGCCCACTGCTCAAGGTTGTCAAGGTCTCTATAGATGGTATCCTGTCAGACGTGTGTCAACCACACCACTCAGCTTGGTGCCACCTGCAAACTTGCTGAGGACGCACATCATCACTCTGCATATATCAATGATGAAAATATTACAGAGCTTCATGGAACAGTGTCGTGGTTTGAGTCCCCTCAAACAGTTCTGCTCACTCCCCCCTCTTTCTTCCCCAGTCCCGGGGAAATGGGAAGGAGAATCAAAAGAATG
>JASSUY010030228.1:0-48804 GCA_032466535.1 Forpus xanthops
TGATAAGAGAAAAGTATATAAGTGTAAGATTTGAGAGAATAAATGGACATTTGTTTGCATCAAACTGCGTCCCCGTCCCTCATTGCGACACTTGTTCATTTATACCCTAGGAGGTACTACTTGTTCAGTTATGCCCTATGGGGCTCATCCTGTACGTGGCATAGCTGGGTGTAATAGTAGGGTTTGCCCCTTCTCATGTCACAAAGTGGTGAACAAGCTAGTTTTTCCTTGACACATAGCCATAGAAATGACACACTGGCTTTGTCTTCTCCTCTTCCTCATATCTAAATCTGTTTTCGGGGACAAAGCTCCTTTTAGCTGCTTGAGTCACTGGACTTCTGGAGGACCAATGTGACCTCCTGGATGGGATTTAGTGTTTGGTCTGACTAGCATAAGATTTTGATATCTGAGGCACTTGAAGCATCTGAGTCATTCCATTAAAATCATTGGAGGTAAAGAATTGAGGCTCTCTTGTCATTCCAAAAGGGCTGATTTTTGCCATACTTTAATCTCCTTTTTTTTTTTTTCAGGGATGTGCATTGCGCCAGGAGCCTAAAGGCAGCTCTTCCTTTTCTGCTCTCATTTCTGACTGTCACTTGGCACTTCTTGGCTGCAGAGAGGTCTTGACTCCATTGCTGTAGGTTTCTCCTTTAGGCTTATCCTCAGGACGGTTGTCAAGACAGGCTTATAGGAGCAATGCCATTAAGTCCTCTCACCATAAGGAAGGAGCTGAATCCAAGTTTGCTGTTTCTTGGCCCTGTGCCGTGGCTGCCATGGTGCTGAGAGCTTCCACTTCCCCCTCAGGACGTGTTTTTGGTGAAGGTGCCAGTGGCTGCTGTGAGTCATGCTGACACATCATGTTCAGTTGGCCCTGTCATACATGATGGTGGAAGTCCCTAGTGTATCCCAAGTGATTTGGGCAGAAATGTTTTCTTTTTTCTTGCTTTATCCAAGGAGGAAGCATCTCTGGAGCATAACTTCGATCACCCACTTGCTCATGATGAAAATGTAGGTGATTTCAGCAACTATTTTTTCATTAAATGGGAAATTTGATGTAGCTTCAGAGTCACCGTGTTCTTTAGGCAGTATTGTGGCAACACAATTACAGCTACCTCAGAGTGGGGTCAGCACAGCAGGATCTGGATAACAGTGGCACACAGCATGGAGAGGAGGGTTAGGGAACCTGACAGAGCTGTGCAGCAAGGCAGAGAAGGCCGTGATGCTTTCACTGGGGACACTGTGAGCTAATGTACAAACCCAGAGGAGCAGGCTGGAGTGAAAGCTGTGATGACGGTAAATTAGTACTAACCTTAATAGTCAGAGGACCATAAGAATTCTTTTTCTGTTCAGCCCAGACTCAGGTTTAATCTTTTTTCCTCCAACCTGTGTATTGGGATATAGCTTTAGAAATCTGTCCTGGACACTGAGGCATTTCTTATTTGTAGCTCCATTCAGACCTCATTAATATGTTTGATAATCCTCTAGAGCCATTGAAGAAGATACTCAATGTATCCTACTAGGTTTGTTGATATGGTGTGTCTGTGAGCCAGAATAGAAATCTGAGCACCCCAATTCACATTGTATTTGCTGCTGTTACATATCTCTGCAGCTTGGGTTTGTACCCATTTCTTTTTGACAAAGAGAGAGATGGCTCAAAATATAGAAAATCTGGTTGCAAGAAGTTTGGGAACTGCCTTCCAAATCTGCTATTCAGGCATGTCTGCACAGAGAGAGCGTGGATCCAAGGTATGAGAGCTGTTCTGGTGTTGGATTAGGACCCCTCGCAACACTGTCATGAAAACATCTTTGTGTTCCTTGGAGATCAAATTAACGGGTCCCTTGTTCCACATTAAATGGAATTTGTACATTCCCGTAGCCTTTTTATTGTGTCTCTTTGGGATTGTATCAGCAGCTGCTTGGGCAAATGCCAAGTGAATGGGACTGTGCAGCCACTTTGCATGGAGAAAAAGAAGACAAGCAAACTCTGTGCTTGAAGTTCTCCTATGGATAGTGATGGAGGGACATGGAGGTGCCTAGTCTGGGTTTTATTTTGAGCATGCAGGATCCAAAATGCCAACTTGGATGCCAAAGGAGCTACGGCAGCAGAGGCTAGCATGAGAAGAGCTTGAGCTCCAGGAAGGTGACCCTTTCCTCTCTGGCTCTGTCCATCTGGGTCTGGCTCCTGTAGTGGTCCCACTGCTGTCAAACCCAGTTGAGCTCCCACAATAGCATCAGCTTCAGGAATCTAATGCATTAAACTCCATGTGGCCACAGCTGCCTCAAACAAGATCCTCAGCCTTTGCTTGGAGCAGGTGTAAAATGTTGGCAGTTGCAAATTCTTCTCCTAAACCCTCTGGCTTTAGAATGTTCCCATTAGAGATAGTTGTTTTCTCTCCCCTACCCAAAGCACTGCAGCACTGGGCTGCCCCCAGAGCAAGTTCTGACTCCCTCTCCTCACTAGCTCAGCCATACTCCTCCTCCAGGTCTTGTCCAGACTTGGCACAAAGGTGCTAACACGCTTGTACTGACACATTTCCAAATGCAAGATGACATATTTTCAACTGAGCAGCTTTATCTTTTCCTGCTAACACCTGCTGAAAGCAGCTCCTTCTGTCCACACTGGGATTTGAAAACTTGTTTGCTCAAATATTTTAGCTGCCACGTTTCAGGAATGCTCTTTTTCCCACCGCCAGGATAGGCAGGACACAGGGGGCCGTGTTCCCTCCCCACGTGTGAACCTGGGGCTAACGACAAAGCCTGGCTTTGAATAGTGCAGGATCAGGTTTAAAATGAGTGACAAGCTCTGTTTACTTTCACTCAGCATCCAGACTGGGGTGGGAGAGGAAAGCTTCACAGGCCAGGCTGCAGATACTGACCTTGTATAATTCAACTTCTCTTTTCAGCTTGTTCCAAAAAAGAACAATTTGTCCTGACACTTACTATTCCTCTTCTGCTCCTTTCTGAGTGTCTTCAGTTTTGACTCGTTTCTCCTTGCCCATCTCAGAGTATCTAAACTTGATTAGAAAGATGATTAATTCTTTATTTTCAAAAGAACTGGCATCAGGTACCTCTGGCAACATGAACTGCTTCCAAAGCCAGTTGGATTGAGCTCCTTCCTCCCCCTACATAAGTCAGGTCAGGTCAGGATTACCTGAGGTCTCATCCCAAAAATCCTCCAACCTCATCCACGCATGGAGCTGTTTGTGTAATACTAGGAAAAGCTGTGGGAGTGGAGCTTGCAGGGCTGGGCTTATGAGTTTCAGGCCTTTTGGGGAAGAAATCATTGTTCACTGTTTACTTCACTAGTCATGCAGGACCAAACCAGCAGAACAGCTCTGCTAATGAAAGGGGCAAGTTAAGGCCCTATACTGATGTCCTTTCCGGGCTGAATGCTGCCTGCAGTGAGCTTAGTCTCAGCACCTCAGTCCTTGAGTGCTCCTGTTGAATGTACCAGGTCCCCTCTTGGGAATAAGGAACAATCCAAAGCGAAGGAGGTTGGCAGAGTCCTGCCATTAGTTAGTGAATGAATAATGAAATACTTACTGCTCCTCCCACTGCATATGGAGCGTAAGATGTAAAGCTGGAACCTGTGACTGAAAATTTAAGGGAGGGCTACAGCAAGATTTATTTCAGGGCAAAATCTGGTAGAACTCAGTTGAACCATGCTTCATTTGACAGCACCTCCCAGGCCTTATACAGTCGTCCAGATTGAGCAACACCACCTTTTACCTTCTCCCCTTTCATGCTGTGCCCCAACCTGCATCTGCCCATGATTTGCTTTGCCAGCCTCGATCTGCGTAGCAACTCACTTTGGTGGGAGCTCTGCTGAAGATCGTGGGCTGGGCTTGGAGGGGATCACTGCCAAGAGGAATTCCATGGGGAATTCACATGGGAAAGGCGATGGAAAGATGCTTTGGATAGTGGGGCCAAGTGGGGTTAGCTGGCATGTTGCTTGTCATTGCCAGAAGACAAGAAACCTGATGAACATACATACCTTCCTTTAAGGTCACCCCTTGGTTCTTATACCCATGTAGGTTATTGCAAAACCCCTTCACTGTATAATCTAGAAAGAGGCCTTTGTTTTCCAATACACTTTCTTGAAGTTAGTAATGCTAGATAATATTAATAGTGAAAGGATAAGGGAAAAACCTCTGTTTGCAACTTCAGTGAGAGCCAGCTCTTGCATTAGCTGGGTTTGTTCATCTAAGCTGCATTTTCTATAGGCCAAACATTGTCCCCTGCAGCTATTGATGTAATGGGCAATTCTGTTTGTGCCAGGTTTCATAGCTTCTAAGCTAGTTTTAATTTTTCATAGGAACAGGACAGAATTGTTTCAGAATGTCCTCCTGAAATCGGTTTTCATAACATTAATGTGTTTGGGTCAAAAAGCCCATTAAAAAAATATCCACACCAAATCATTGCATCTCTCTCATTACAGATTCCTCAAACTTCCAGAAAATCTCTTTCAAATACATTACCAACCCCAAATGTCTTTGCCTGTGCTTTGACATGGTGGCATATTTTGACAAAATGGAGATTTTCAGAGTGTTTCCCTTAAAGTCCCTCTGTACACAACCTCTGAAACCTCACTTCACAAACCTCTGTTTCTAACAAACTTATCCATGGCTCAGAGTTCCCAGTGAAGGTCCTTTGGCACATTCTTTCACTGGGTTCACTAATTCCCTCACTGAAAAACCAAACCTCTTCTCTTAAACATACCTGTGAGGCTACAAATACAGTTCAGTCATAAAAAGTTGATCTACTTCCAGAATATATGCATTTTCCAAAAAGACAAATCTTAGGAGACTGATTGTGCTCTGGTCCATAGAGCTAAGCCAGTTTGCCCCAGCTGGTCCCCTTTCTAAATGAAGTGATGAAAATGGGTCACACAAACAGTAACTGCCTGATGACTTTCATTGCCCTGATCTCACTTGGTGCAGTGTGGTTCCCATCCAAGAGTGGGGTGGATGGGAATGGTCAGCTGTTTCTCAAGTACATTCCTCTTCCAGTTCTTGTATTTGGCTGGTTTGTTACTGATGTGCCTTTGACTATTTATGCCTCATTTCAGATGTGGACGTAAGTAGCAGTTTTTATCTGATGTGAAGAACAGAAGCAATCACAGTACTTGGAAGCAAAGGGCACTGTTTTGCGATGCACACAGGGATTCCTGTTTTGCAGCTATGTTGTGCATATTTCATGGCCTTGTAGACAGCTTCTGTCAATTAATGTGAATTATGGCTCCAGAAGCATTAGTTTACCATAAACCTGCAGTACATTAACTCCTGAGTTTTAATCCCTGCCAAAGGCAAATTCATTGCAATGCAAATAGAAATGATTTTGAAACTTGTGAATAGAAAGTAAGACATTTCTCTTCCAGAACTGCTGTGGGGAGCTGTCTTTATATAGTCTATGATTCCGCTGGGGACACTTTGCATATCAGGATCAGGCTACAAGCTCCTCCTGGAGCATGGGACTACTTGCCTCCCATCCTGTCCCTGGTTAGACAGGGAAAACCATTGCCCTGGAATGGCAATAGTGGCACAAGATCGTAAACCTGGTCTATTTGTATGCAGAAAGGTCAAGGAAGAGGACAGCTCCTCCCAGCATAACCCAGGATTCTCTCCTAAGAGAACCCAAGAGCCCATCCAAGGACAAGCCCCTAGCTCACCCCTTCCTCCCACCTCTGCCCCAGGCTATGTGGTTTCAAAGCCTCTCCTGAGCCCTGGGGCTTGCCAGGTCCCTCTCTGAGATGTTCACCCCTACCCCCGGTGAGCTGCTCCTTTCTTGAAGAGGCAGATGAATTTTCTGTTGGCCAAGTGCTTTGTATAGGTTCATGGAAGAGCATGTTATGGATAAAGCGAGGGAGCAAGCAGGGTGGCTGGCAGGTGGGAGATGGGGTGTGGGTTGACGTGATGTCCGAGTTTCAAAGATCGAGTTCATTACAACCTGGGAACTTGGATTTCTTGAGAACTCTGTAGACCTCTTGGTAACATTTGATACATGTCATGGGCAGAAAGACTTAGAGGTATAAACGAGTTAATCTTAGAGAGCAAAGGGAGATGATTGCCTGCAGGGGTTGTACCCATGCAGATAACCAACCAAGTCTTGTCTTTTAATAGCAAGGAATGCAGGGTTTATTTATTTTTTGGGGCAGAAAGAGTTCACAAAGATCTGTAGAGGACTTTCTTTCCGTTGGGATCTACAGATGGTATTCTGGTCTATAGAAGCATAACCTGCATGTGGAGGCATTTAGGCGGTGTGTTCAGGCACTCCACTAAGAAGGATACATAGATTTTGGGTGGGGGTTCTGAAGCAATGCTCAGCTGAGCTCCCATCTTCACTCTGCTAGAGGCTCTTTTAGAGTATTTGGTCCTTTATCTAGCTAGTCTGCATTTCAATGAGCCATTTTTACAATGACGGCGAGAGAAAACACTAATCCAGGCATACCTATATGGTGTGTGTATATTCTGCTGTGTCCATAAAAGCACCTAGGCTGACAGATAAGGCAACACCAGCTTTCTGTCTTTTCTCAAGCCAGGGCAAATCTTCCTGAAGCATTACTTTCATGTCAGCTCCCAACGTAGAGTTTTCCTATGCAGCTAGAGTAGCCATACCAGCTGCTGTCTTCCACTATGGCAATGCAAAGCAAACCAGAAAAGCTGGCTAAGCTGCTAAGGGAAGGAGTTCCCATGGACTGGGGAATCTTCTGGTGGGGCAGAGTCACTGCAGGACAATTCCCACTGCCAGCACATGGACTGGATTACAGCCAGGGATAGAGCCAGTGGTGCCTGTACTCTGATGCATATGTGAGCTTGTATAGATGTAGTTCAGATGATGACAGTAGCCTTCAGAGACGTTTGGCAATGACCTATGCATTGGTTGAATTGACTTTGTGTAGTCTATAGCTTATCAAGTGAAACCCGAATGTTTATGATGATCACTGGTTGGCTCTCCAATGCTGCTCTAATGCTGCTGTGCTGACTGACCTATGCTGATCTCTGCCATGGCTGAAGAAGAGTTTCTTTGTTTTATTAATGCACTGTTGAGAGCTTTTACATCTCCCAAATGGGTTAAAATGTATGTGTATTTTTGACTTAGCAGACACTTTTCACCGTATATGTACAGGATGTATGGAATGTCTTGAGGAAACATAGCACAGCAAAGCAAAGCACAGCAAAGTTTGTTATCTCTTGCAGACTAAGAAATCATTCCTGGGTACATAGGGTGTTCAACTAGAGCATTTGCACCTCATCTATTACCTGCTTGCATAGGTAAAGTGCCTGCAACCCCTGGAGAGTAAGTGTGCTACTAAATGAATGAGACGGCTTTTGCAACTGAAACCTTCAACAGCAAACCAACAACACCAGCTTTGAGAAAGCATGACCACAGTGGAAGGAGCACAGTTGGATGGAGGCAGGGGTATGGACGGTTATTCCAGGTGAGGGGAAGTGCACAGGGAGGAGGATAGTGTCTGTAAGCATGGCTGTGGCAAGCAGGCACAGACTGAACTGTCTTCCAATAAGCCTGTTGTAGTGGGTGTGCATTGTTAGTGCAGCTGGAAACCAACTTCCATTGGCTCCCAAGACAGGCTGGAGTTCACAGCAGTGCCCAGTTCTGTATTTCAAACTTTGCTGAAGTGTGCAGAGCTCTTGTTGGTGCGAGTTGATGCCTGGTGCACCTAAAAGCTGCCATTGAGTAGGACTGCCCTTTTATGAGAGACTCCTGCTGGGGTGGGTGTTGATCCATCTCATATATACAACTTCAGAAAGGTTTTAATTTATTCAGTGACCACCAAAACTAGTTCTTTTGCTATGGCTTGTCTGTTGTGGGAGACTGCCTTGTGTTGGAAAGTATATTATCTGACATGCCTTAACTAGCATCACGTTAAATGCTGCTTTGCCCAGCTGTCCTTGCTGCTGCCAAAGGCAAAGTAATATTGAATATTGTGGTGATGCTGATCTAATCATACTAATGAATGTATTTTCTAAGGCAAAGTTTTCCACTGTAGACATAATCTGAAGTTTCAAACAAGTAGAGAGTACATAACTGATCCATCTCTAGTTGTCTGACCTTATGGTTGTAATTACCAGCAGCATTTACAGAGGGTTTTGTTAGAGAGGAGAACATTCACCCATTTATCTCAACAACATTGGTAGTGGGAATGGTGGGGAACTTACAGGAAAACTTGTTGCTCTCTGTTTCTCCTCCAACATCAGGGAGGATGGGATGCAGGCATTAAGAAGGTGGTGAAAGCCATTGTAGGCACAAAGTAAGAAGCTGAGAAGTGTGCTCTTGGCCTCTCATTCCTTGTTTTTGCTGGCCTGGCCTTGTGCCATGCATGGGCTTCTAAGGAACATGGTAAACATTCCAGCTTGAGTCAGGGAAGTGAGTTTTGAAAATCATTTCACCAAACTCTAACCAGGGCCAACGCATGCACAAGGGCCCCTACACGCATCTGCAGCTTGTACTTGGGCGGCAATTATTAGCTGGTGATCCCAGTTCATGGCTGAAATTCCAGCATTACTACTCTGCTTGCAGGGAAGCCAGAGTGAGCAGTGCATAACCATCCATTTAATCTTATAGAGGAGTTAGGCAATTTATGGAGATTATTAAACATGGCAGAGATGGAGCTGGAACTGGGTTCAAACAGTTGTTCAGTCTTAACTTTCTCTTGCAAGCCAAAATCAGCACATTGCTTCCTATGGGAACCACTTCTGAGCTTCATAGGCGAAAAACATGGCTGATAAGATGTATGGCTCTGAAGGGTGATTTAAGAGGGCTTCCCTCCACATGGAGCTGTTTCAGGGCAGTCCTCATGGTCACAAAAAGCTTTTCATGGGATGGACTGGAATTTGAGGAAAAAATGCCCTTGCTCAGCTTCTGGGGCACTTCAGAAGCTGAAGATGATGAAACAGCGAGTAAGGCAGTCCTGCAAGATCTGAGGCACCGCCAGCACTTATGCATGGATGTACTAATTGGTAGGAGACTGCAGGCAAATCTGAATAAAAACACACTGCACAATTATGAGAGATTAAATCAAGTTAGATTAATGAAAACTGCAGGAGCGAGGGGAAGGAGCACACTGCTGCAGCTTGAACAGGTTTTACAGAAACTATGTCCACCAAACCTCCCTGACACTGAACATCCAACCAGAGGCAACTCTTGAGTAACCAGCTGGCTTGCAATGAAAACCAGTTCCTTAAACAACCCTTTTTGCTTAACACTTGGTCCAGTTGCATAACTCTGTGAAGGACTAAGAGGTTTGCAGACATGCATCCAGAGAGGTCTGGAGGTCAGAGCTTTTGGGTCCTGGAGGGCTTATGCCCATTGCTTGACTTTCTTTGGTGCTGTCCATAACCTGGTTTCCCACCTCAGCCCATGCCAGAGCAGCCATTGTGCGCTGCCCAATGCCATGAGATCTCAGTCTTAAATCTCACTGATACTTAAATAAAATTAAGAGTAAGCTTAACCCAAGAAGCCCAGAAAGGCTTTTTGCCAATATCTGCTCAGAGACTGCATCCCTATGAGAAAAACACACAGAAACTGCAAACTCCAAATGCAACTCCAAAGAGTGTGGGTCATTTGAGAGAACAAGTTTTAGCAACAAATCAAGCCCAGCTACCCATAGGGTCTTAAAATATTACTCACTTTCTTTTATATGGCTGAAGATTGAGTGAAGCCCAGGCGTGACTGAAATACTACCTGTCACAGAGGTTTTAGTGGCCAGCCACCAGCACACATATAAAAGACTGTTCTACTGCAAGCAGCACCAACATCAGAGTGAAGGTAAGGGGGGAAGTGCAGTCAGAACTGAACCAGTAACTAACTTTGCAAAACTTATAGATCTTTTTCATGTCTTCAGTTTGCTTTTTTTGTGAAAAAAATATATCTATTGTATCTTAAGTACAAGTGCAAATCAGAGCTGGCCACTGTTGCCTTTACTTCCTTTCTTTGAAACCTCAGAGGCTGGGGGTGCGACACAAAATGATGTTTAGATTTTGCAGTTGCGAAGAAAAGCTATAAATGGTCATTGGAAAGTACCCTCCAAATTAAAAAGTGAGAGGTCAAATTAAATGAGCTACAACTGGTGACTTAGACTGAAAAGCAGTAATTATCTTGCTTCTTTGGGCTGGAATTAGAAATTTGGGCATCTGTTAGTACAGAAAACTGCTATAAACCCCATACCCTGCATTAGCCTGGCACAGCACAGTGCTGTCTTCCATGCCCACCAGAGCAGGATGCTTCCTTTTCCATGCAAATTCTTTGGTATCAGGAATGGATCACCAAGGGGGAGTTAAGGAGGGTTGTCTTAGGAGCAACTTTTCACAGAAACCAAGGTGGAAACACAGTTTGGAAATCCATTCCCTGGTCTCTCAATGAACATGGATTCACATGGTGCTGTGCAGCCACTCAGCCACTTGGTCCATTAGTGACCTGGTCCAAATGTTAGTCCAGTAGTGACCGTAAATGCTTTTTGAAATATATTATGAGAGGAAATGGAAAGTATTTCACCTTACCTAACTCAGTGAACCCTCTTTTGCAAACGGGGCTCCTAAAGTACACCAGTTTGCTCCTTTTCATCCCTCAGCAAGAAGAATTTAATAGGAACGCATTTTCCCTCCTGTTAAGTACTTCTTACATGTGAAGCATGTACATTGCTGCTGGCAAAAAGCAGCCAGACCTGTAGAAAGAGAGACTGCTGAAGAATGTGGGGTGTTTGGGTGGAGCACAAAGGAGCAGATGTTCCCACAGAACAACAGGGTTTTATGGTGAACATGCAGAGGTAAAGCCCTGGCTCCGGGGCAGCTGGATGTGTTAGGTGTACTCCAGCATAAGAGTCACAGATGTAGCAGGACCCCAGGAAAAATAACTGCTGGGATGTGCCTGAGCCCTTGAAATGATGCCTGTGTGGGTTTCCCGCTGAGGGAGCCGGCTGGGATGGCTGTACATGGGATAATCTGTGTCCAGTTTGCAGCCTACCTCAAGTACAGTCATGAGGTTTAATGTCAGGGAGAAAAATGCCTGTAAAAAGGAAAGGTGTGGAGTTTCAAACCTGGGCATTTGAAGATGAGCCAGCTAAATCCACATCTTAGTTGGCAATAGTGAAATGCCATGGTTTTGGCTTGTAAGTCATGTATTTTTTAAGGGAGTTGCCAAAAAGTATGAAATACTCCTGCCACCTCACCCAGGCAAGACAAGTCAATCCTCTGCTGCATGCCAGTGTGGTCCTTGTGCCTGGCTTCCTAAGGCTACTGCTGCAATATGTTGTATGTATGATCAGCTAGTTAATGAAGCTATTGCTTTCATTTGCACCATATTGAGAGCCTGTGCTCTCAGCCCTTCTGGAGATACGCACCTTAGCTTCAGTGTGTGCAAACTATGGTGGTTAACTGTAGAAACTCATCTGTCAAGCTCAGCAGCTTTAGCAGCATCCTAAAAGATTATACAGGGATCTGGAGAACCCCTCTTGTGCCCCCACTTGCCACTGAACCCTGTCTACCTCTGTATTCATGGAAGACTTGCCACCAACTCACTCTGTTTCTTGAGCCTGCATTGCTCTTGCTGTACAAAATGTACAAGTCTTTCTTGCTTCAGCACCTTTAAGACGTGAAAATAGATTGATGATTAATAATGCATTTCTCTTCTGATTCCCACTCTGCACGTTGTGTCTCACCCGAAAGCTGCTTCATCAGTGCCTGTACTTCAAAAGCACCTAAGACAAATGGTGTGGGTTACGCTTGAGTGTTACTGAGAGCTTGGTGACATCTGATTTCCTCTTAGTTGTATCTTGCTCATGCATGCATTCTGCCCAGAAATCTGACAAATGAATCAACAGACTAAATTGAGATGTTTCGCCTCATCTGATATCTAATGTGAACCATTGGTTCCTTTGAGGTTGGAATTAAGTATTAGGTTACAGTTGCTGTAATTAGCAGTTGTGTGAAATGATCATTAAGTCTCCTTTCTGAGACAAACAAATTATTCAGACATTGAGGAAAGAAACTTAACCAAAGGTCAGATCAGCTTTAGATTTGACCATTTGGAATTATATGCAAAATAAACTGAAAAGTTTGAATGGCACAGTGACACAGGGACATGGAAGATCTGTCCCTTTGTGGCCACAGATTCTTATTTCTTAAAAGGAGAAAAAAGCTCTCATCATAATCCATGGGACTGTGTTTACCCTGGCTGCCTTCCATAGCTGAATCATGAGAGATGATGTGCACATTGTAAGGGAATATCTGCAGCACCATTTCCGGTGCTCCTGCACTTGAACGAAGGGGCAATTGGCTTGATGTGTGAGAGCTACAAGGAGCATTGCAGACCAAGAACCACAAAACAGCTAATTACTGAGTGAATAAAGAAAACCCAGGTACTGTGGCAGTGATGCAGCTTCCCTTGAGATGCTGAATAGCACAGGCTGGTCCTGCCGTGTGCTGTGCGCGGGGCTGCTCAGGGAAGGACACACCGCTCCCCAGTGCCCATCTGCAGAGCAGGCAGGAACTAAAATCAGTGATGACAGGTTTAGCCTCTTATTTGAATGCTGGCATCCAGACTGAAACACTTTGCGGTCAGCTAAAGTGACAGTCTAATTTTAGGTATAATTCTCTGCTGCTGAGAGTGTGAAGCTACCCCCTGCACCAAGGCACAGCTCATGCAGGCCTGGAGTTCAAGGACAAAGCATGGGGCCATAGGGGTAGCAAGGACTCACATTAAAGCATTGCTTTTGCCCTCCCTTTGCAGAGCAATCACAGGTTGACTTGTCACTGAACAGCCCCAAATACAGCATATTCCACAGATCTTTCCTATTGCACGGAGCCATAGCGATGTGCAAAACCACCATTGCTGACGCTTAAGTACTGGGATGCAGCATTATAGTTGAGCATTCAACCCTAACGCTGTATTACTTGACTGCTTCATTTCCCAACTTTAACGTTGCATAAATAACAGTTTTTCTGCCCTGTCCTACATGCTCACACATGCACAGAGGCCTCACTTCCCTCCCACACAGGCTACCCTCCCTTGGCATTGCTGGAGATTTTACCTAACAACTAAAGTCACAGCCCTTTATGCAGTTTCTTAAGATTGACTTTAATGATGAGGATGACTCCCTTTTGGAGAGCTGCCCACTCTCCTTGGGCCCATACTGCTCTTATGTTCTTCCCTGTTCATAAAATCCCTGTGATACACTGATTTTGGGCAATGCAAATATGAGTTAGTACCACCTACATGGGGATTGTTGTGCAGACAGAAAAACTAACTAGCTTTTGGTCATTCAACCAAGATTTTTTGGTATTCTGTAACCTCAGAACTGCCCCTTTTGCCAATAATTTCTTGCCTTTTCTCCACCTTGTAAAAATTTCTTGAATTCCATATATAAGTACAAGGCTGATGGAAAAGTCAGGACTATTTCTATGCCAGCATAGAGCATGTTGTAATGAATACAGCACTTACCTTTCTGTGTTTTGAATATTCAATAACAGCTTTGCTTTTGCAAACTCAGTTTCCTGAAAATGTCATTAAAATCACTCCCAGAGAGTGGAGCTTCGCGTGGAATGGACTTGGTATCCAAAGGCTCTCACTGGCTCTGGTTTCTTAACTCCTGTTTATTCTTTAAAGAGGAAAAAATGTGATCCTCACCAATAAATATTCATCTGGAATAAAACTAAACCAAAATGTGGTGCCAGTGTGCACGTACCTCCTGTGCTCTGACAACCTCTAGGTGAAAAACCTCATCATGAGCTAGTTAAAGGGGGCATAGATTGGGGGAATACGAGGTGTCTCCAGGCTGTTTCAGCCCATCCAAGACCTCCTCCGGGTTAAGGCAGAATTATGACCTTAGTAGCAAACATCAACAAAACTGTTAATGCAATGTGAAAAGCATCCATTTTCCCAGAATATTTATCTAACAGCAGAACTCTTTGTATGCCGAATGCAACTAGTAAGTATATGTATATAGATGTAACTATGTATTAATAACTACGTATTTATTAATTAGCTGAAAAAAGCATTGGAGCAGAGCAGTGATGCCCACCTGGCACACTCCAGACACATTGGCCTGCCCTCTCCACATACACTGATCTTAGCAGAAACGCCATTTTTTTGCTATTATTAGGTTGGTGGAGGTCCTCTCACCACCATGAACATCTTTGCTCAGCCTGAACAAGGAGAGCTGGAAGCCCCTTTGCCTTCCTCACCTACCGCCTGGGACCTGCACCTCTGTCTGGATCTTGGTGTTTGTTTAGCATCAACCTCACAATGTGTGCTGCTTTTATCTGCATTTTTTATCTAGTAGTCACTTTGCTGCTCAGGAGCCAAGTATGGTGGTTCCAGGCCTTGGTGGTTGCCTTGCCAGATGAAAGCCCCTGATCATTGGAGTATACTGGACAGTGCCTTCTCTCTCCTGGGCTATTTGCAAGGTGATAATACTTGTAAACACATTACCTGATTTTCAGGAATTTCTGTCATTCTTCTGTTGAGGTATGAGTATCTCTTTGGGTACTTTGTGAAGGGCTGCCTGGCAGATGATTTTCATTAGTTTTATTATCAGCTGGTGTTTATACACCTCAGGCTGAGGCTATGAAGGTTATTCTGAGGGGAATGGCTCTTTTGAAGAGGGAGACTGCAGGGTCTCATTAAGATGGTCCGATTCTGACATTCCTGGTGTTTCCCAGAAGACTGACCATAAATGACTTTAGGAGGTATTTACAGAAGTTTTTCATGTGCAAGCTGTAAACCTCCAACAGAAGCATTAGGTAGGAATGTATACACTGATGAGGGAGTTTCCACAAACAAATTTTACAATGCCCAGATCAATCGCTCCTAAAATTTGCCTCCTGCATCTCTTGTCTAGGTTGGAGTTGACTGCATGGTTTCTGTCCAAGGAAAGATAACCACCAGAAATCTGAGTAACTTGCCTAACCAAGAGCTCTGAGATGACATTCAGACTGGCACCACATTGAGATCTCACGTGCAGGTTGTAAATGAGTGCCTTTTTCTGAGAGCACCACATTCCCAGTGTGTGAACTCACGAGTACCTGGAAAGATATTGCATCTTTCTTAGGAAGCCATTTGGCAACTTGGTCCTTTCCCTCCTCTTACAAAGATGACTCAGTTTCTGCTATCCATGTGCCTGTCTCTGCTCTTTTCTTTGGTTTCCGTACTGCCCTCACCAGCCAAACATCTCAGTGACTTTCTGCTGACGTGTTCAACAGTGCCTATTCTGCAGTCTCCTAAGGGTTTAAGGTCCATGGTCACGTAGTTAATGTTCTGCTGTAGGTGCCTCGGCTGGACCCAGCAGTGTGCAGTTGAGGCCAGACTTCTGTCTGCTAAGACAAGACAAACTCCTTACTGACATCAAAGAAGAGAAGACTTCCATAGGAGACTGTTTTAGGCAAAAACTTAAGACTGGCAGAGAACTGGGAGTCCTCTGAAGGCACTGGCCAAGCTGAACCAATTACACTATTGCAATTACACCAATTACACAATTCAGGAGCTGATCCTGTCCAGCTCTTCAGCCTTCACAGTGATGCACATTGAAGGTGTGGAGGGCGTCATCCATGTAATGTCAGCACTTGAGTGCATGCTCCTGGGTCACTTCACACAGATGCTTGCATTAGAACCCTGTAATGGAGGTGTGTAATGAGCCCCTAGCAGCGCTCATTGAGTTTTTTTCTCCAGAATGGCCTCAAGCACCATCACCATGGAGTTTGTCATCATCTGCAGGACAGAAGTGGCTGAGGGAGTTAAACATTGCAGGGAAGCACAAGACTACGAAAGCAGATCTCTGTCTCCTGTAATAAGATTACCTGTGAGTGCTACTAAAGCAGGTTTAATTCCAGGGTCTGCTAAAAGCAACTTCTGCAAAGTCTAGCGAATTTTTACTGTGGCAGAAAATTGCATTTGGTGCATCCTCCGTATTATTGGTGGAGGTGGAAAAATCAGAGTTGACTGAGAAATGTGTTTTCTGCTTTGTGAGCAGACTAAGGAAGGGTCTAATGGAAGGTCAGTGCACAGAATCATTCCCTGGCCAAGCTATGGGCTATACTGGGAAAGAAAGATGCCCATGGTGCTACCCAGGAGAGACATGGAATGATTTCTCTTGGGCTCTTTCTGTAGGACTGGAGCTATCTCATAGAGCCAGTGTGTTGGCTCCTGGGAAAGTAGCAAGCTGCTGGCTGGATCCTGGTGGTCCGGGCTATTTCCAATGCGTGTGAGCATGTCAGGAGTGCACAACGGCACTTCTCCAAAGAGCATTGGGCTATGTCTGTGCAAGCTGTGATCACTTGTGTTTGCTAAGATACTCTCCAGAGCAAATAGTTTCTTGAGGCAGCTCACTGAGGGTTTGTAGGAATTTGTTTGGGTTTTTTTAGCCCAGTTCTACCAGTCTGGCAGAGTCTCAGGGGATGTGCTATGTTTTGTATTGCCTTTCTCAGCCTTGATTTTCTGCCATTAATACTTCAGGTTATGATCTTCTCTTAAGAGGTTTTGTCAGTATGAATCAAAAGGGAACAAGTTTCACCATTCTTCCTTGCTCTTTAATACAGTCTCTAACATCTGGAAGTCTCTGATTACTCTAACATCCATGTTGACTTTGGCTCCAGGTAGATTGAATCCAAATGCAACGCCTACCTGAGATGTAAGTCACCTACCTTTGATGGAAGGCAGTGGTACCACCTTCCACCCCTGTCACTCTAACATACCTTGAGAGCATGCAGAGGAAGGTTAGATAGCCCCAGAAGTGAGTCTGTGTGGTATTTAGCTGATTACCAGTAGCAGGGGCTAGACAGGGTGTGTTATCACCAGAGGAGCCATGTATGATTATCCATGGTGTTACCTTGTTCTGTCCAGTGTTGGTTTTAGTTTGTGCTGCCTGATTTTCTGACCAAATTCATAGGGAGTGCACACCAGTGCCATGAAGCTGTGGAGGTACCTAATGCTCTACTGACGCCAAACTTCCCCTTGCTTTTTCTACTCGGGTTTGGCACCCAATGCTTGTTTGAATGTAGCACTTGGCTAGAAGAAGCACCTGACTCTGTCCTTTCTTCCCCTTCTCCTATCCCACCTGGGGTGCATCCTCCCTGATGGCAAAACTACTTTTGCTTGCACTGGTGAGAAACCTAGAGCAAGTCATGCTTGGTAGGTGATGCACGCAGATTTTGGCCTTTAACAAAATCACTCCTGGGCCAATACCACTTGCACATTTGTTAAGGTATCTTTCTTATGCATTCATGCTTTCCTTTCTCTCCTCCTGCATGCTGTGCCACAAAAGGGCCTGGGACATGTACAATGGTTATGGGCTGGCCTTTGGTGGAGACCAGCCGGGAGGGCTGATCACACAGTGGTGTGTGGGCACTTATGACCCTGCAGGGCTAAGAGCCGATTGTAGTGCCACATGATAGGATATAGATTTCTTTCCTGGTTTTAGATAATAATCTTGGGGGCAGGGCACGATGCTCCTGCTTGACATATTGCCTACACCTGAGATGCTGCTTGTGAAAAACAAAATGATGGTGATGAAACAGAGAAACTAAATCAGAGCTAACATGGCTGACAAAGTGGAGGAAGAAGAGGGTACAATGAGTGTCTCTTGGTGAGCACATGATCCTGGGTCAAGAAGCCTTAGAAAACTCTTTAGATCCCGGCATCTCTGGACATTCCCTGGTGTCCTTCCATTATTAGCTCTGTGGTTTTGAGCAGATCCATTAGTTCCCTTTTATATTCCATTTTCATGTTGACACAAGCGATGACTCCAGACTCCCTATCTGCAGGTTATGCAGCCTCTGGGGGGGATGCACTTGCTCAGAGGAGTCCACCAGCAGGAGACATCTCCTTCAAGAGTTTTGAATGACACCGCTGTCAGGAAACTTTGCTATTTTAGCCCTAGCTGCTGTCTATCACTGACACCTGCAGGGCCTCAGATTTCTCTTCCTTTTACCAAATCCTCCCTGTCTCACCATGGAGCCATAACCAATGGGAATAAATCAGGGTTTTAGTAATTTGTTTGAATGTTGCTATGGAACAGGTCACAGTGTCCAGTGCAAGGCCCTATTTGTGTAGTCACCAACAGAGGAAAGAAAACATTTGTTCTGCTTTGAGAAAGACCTCTTTCATGCGGAAAGGGCAGACAGTTCGGGTGGAAGGCTGTGGCCACCACAGGATGAGCTGCAGTGGGATGTACACTCCCTGACGCAGCCCAACGAACAGCTCCACAGAAGTTCCTTGAGATGGGTTTGCATGCTGCTCAGTGCACATCACATGCCACAGCCAAATATTCATGCTCAGCTAAGAACTGGCTCTATTGTAGAGCAATTAAAGTAAAGTATCACCCCCTCCTCCCTAACCCACAAGCAAACAGTGCTGCGGGTGAAGGCCAGTGGAGGAAGAATGACATCATGAAACCCAAGAGGGAAAGCAAACACCACACCAGCTCCATGCTTGTGTCAGCCACTGTGCCAGGACAGAGACATGCCTCTTTGACTTCTGTGCTCTCTGGGTGCTCAGAGGACTTTTTTGGGTAGCTCTGAAGCACAGGCATGCTACACATGAAAGCTAAGTGCAGAACAATCTGTCCTTCTCCTGCTTTTGGGGGGCAAATATTGCAAAACACCCTTGCCACACTGCTGTGATGGAGCCATTTCCACATGACCCATCAGAAGGCCATTTAGCTGTGCTCTGGCTGCAGCCCTGGATTGTAAGGCATTGGTCCCTGACCTACGCTGCTCCTGCTGGGCAGGGCTTAGGGCTGGCCATTAAAATGTGTCCTTAAAGCATGGAGACAACTCATTCGAGGCAGCAAGACTTCTCACACAATGCAGTGCATCCTAATAATACGTAATAAAGAAAAAAACAGACTGATTTTTTCCTTACAGTGGCAAATAAATTACTAAAAAGATATGTAATTCTATTTTCTGCTAGGATACAATAGTGGTGACACCAGTCCCAGGGCTACAGATGTAACTTGCTCAAGATGCATGCATGCCCATGCCCAGCTGCTTAAAACTACAGATGACTGCTACTATAGGTAGGCTGTATGTAAGTAGATAAACTTCTATGCAAAATTGAGGTATCTGGGATGCAGTTCAACAGGATCACTTGTAGGAATCTGTTAACATTATATGGAAGTGCTAGTAGGATTGGCCTGTTTCCCAAGCTTCCCCTTGCATCATTTACCACCAGTGAAGCAAAGATTCAGTGAAATCCCTGGCTCAACCCCCCAAAATCAAAGCCAAACATGGGCTCCTCTGGGAGCAAGGCAGGGTGAAGTCTTTTGCGCCCATCCCACCAAGCACTGGGTGCCTGCTCCAATGCACCCACTTTCTCTCTTTCCTAGCGGTGGGCTCCTCTTGAGCCTCTTCCACCACCATCATCATTTGCAGGGTTGAATGAACACAGCATGAACACCACCACCATCACCATGGGAGAAATCCACAAGAGGTTTACTAATTCCTACCCTTGTGCTACTGCTACATGCTCACTCCTGTATGAGACTCCTGTACGCCCACAATGGCTCGTGCAGCTGTAAATATACATACTTCCAAATAAAGAATATGGCCCTTAAACCAAAATTGTTGTAAATTTATTATGAATAGAAAACCTGTGCTGGCCAGGACTCACAAAGCAGCAGCGTACAAAATAAACCCTTCTGGCACTACAAATCCCAGAGCCGAGAACACTCAGCTTTGCAAAGGACCCTCACAACAGGGAATAAACCCCCAAATTTAACAACTTTTTATTTCTTCTTGTTTCTCTGTAAAAGTAAGTTTGCCATGTTAACAAAAGCAGAATAGTTTTATTTAGTGTTCATTCACACCTTGGACAGCTGCAGCTGTCAGGCACAGAAATACAGTATTAAAATAAACTGAGTAAGAATTGCTCATCGAAAGGATCACGCTAATGCAAACCTGTGGATTGGAACATCGACAGTATAAAATGTAACAAAATTGGAAATTTTAATTTTTAAGCTTTTTAAAGATAATAGTCCAGGCTATAAAACTATATAAGCATTGAATAAGAAATGTTAAAGTCAACAAGTCTACAACAGATACATCTTGTAAAAACTCAATAAATTATATATATTTATAATATCTAGTAACATTTGAAATCATGCACAGTTTTGTACATTTTCTTTTCTCAGTACAGGAAAACTCAACGCTTCCAGTACTTGGAATGTACACCATTAGCAGACATTTGTAAGAAAATACCAAAAAATTCTTTTTTTTAATTCCAACAGAACAAAACTCTATAGAAATCTACCTTCTCAAACTTCCATTGAAGTAACCTCAAAACTATAAATTATTTCTTTTAGGATAAGGATTTTGTGGCTCTAAGAAAACAAAATAATCTTAAAATGAGATGCTGTCATCCTGTTATTCTGAAACATCGATATGCAATATGCACCAGAGAATGGAAAGGATGAATTCAGGATGCAGTTTTCCTTGCCTCTTTGTGGTAGTGAAGTCTTCTGGACAAAAAAAGCCCACTCATAAATATAACCCCAACCCAAATCTTCACCCATGTCAGCTTGATCCATGCTATAGTTCCCTAGTTCACATCTGTGCTTTTAAACAGCTATCTGACGTCGAGGAACAAAACCTGCACAGCGTTTTAAACACAGCAAATGGGGCATCACTGGCATTTTCCAGTGCATTAGATACAACAGAAACACGCAGTCGCTGCACCTCCCTGCAAACACTGTCGCTCTTCTTGCTCTTTTGCTCACATGGCATTTCTGAAGCCCAAAATACAACAGCACTGGCAAAAGGGGGGAAAAAAGTTACCCCGCACCATCCAAAATCAACACTGCGTTTTGCTGCACACCAGTTATTAAATCGACCACAAAGAATACCTTCATTTGAAAATAGAAAAATAAACACCCCCCGCCCCCTTAATGAACAGTGGTTAAACTGATGGAAGAATTCTTGGCCCTGTTTTTCTGAAATAGGTAAAAGATCATCTCTCTGCTGCTATTTGTTTGGTTTTAACCACTGGCGATGTACTGAAAAATAAACTTACCTTTGCTCACTGCAATCCAGGATAAACTAATATTTTGCTTTTTAATGAATACATATATATATATTTATAACATTAAATGTACTTTGTTAAAAGACTGTACACCTATACACTCTTTCAATATTTCCCATAAACACAAAAAGAAAAAGTTGATTAATATATTTTTTCTCCATTTTTAATAAGTTAAAGAAAACCCCACCCTTAAGCTCGGTGAACTTTAAAGTTTACAGTAACGCTATGCTATTTAAACTCATGAACAGATAATGTTAATGTCTATAAATAACTTCTTTACAAATATACATGTTAAGGTACAATTTTTAAAACAAAACTGTGAAGATATAAAACAAACAAACACAAAAATCTTTTCTTTTTGCCCAGATCAGTATATCCTAGATTGCAATGCTCCTATTTTGAGACTCTCTCTCTCAGTACTGGTTTATGTTGCATTAGTATTATACATTCTTTTATTTTTTAATATATTTATTTATATATATACAGGATATATTTATAGATATATACACAGATTCTCTGGAATAAACCTTTTTGATATAAGTTAAAGGCTCTTGCCTACAGGTACCCGTAACTTCTTCCTCCGAGTCACTGCATGTAGATGGAGCCAAACCCTGCTGGTGTCGAGGGGTGGATGGAGAAGGGCCCACTCACCCTTGGCAAGCAAAGATGCACAAACCCCAAAAGCAAGACTTTTCTCCCCAAAACGGTTGTTCTCAAAGGTCAAGATGTGGCTTGAGATGCTCATCCCTGGGGTCTGCTCCAACCTCGGTATGGCCCCATTGCTCTCAGCCCAGTGCAAGGGCCAGTGGCACGGCCAAGGCGCTGCCATTCAGATGATTTGACTGTCTCTTTTTATGTCCTTTTTTCCTTTCTCTGTGATGATTTGCATTTTACTTAATTAGTATTTTTTCCTCTTCTTCTTCCAAAAAGGATTCCTTCTATGTAGCTGGGCAGAATGATCATGAAGCTATAAAAACGACGACAACAAAAATATAGTTATTTTTATAAATATATGAATCCCTGCAGGCAACGTGGCTTTTCAGCTCCACCAAAAAGGTTCATGTACAGATTGCATAAGCGAAGAATTTCTACATTCTTTACACTTCTTTTTTTCATTTTTTCTTTTTTCCTGTCTTATTTTTTTTAAAAAAGGAAGATTTTGCTTTCCTCTTCTTCGTATTGCAGGCACAGTACGGCTACTCTGGCACTCGAAACGCAAGCGCGGAGGCTGGGAGGTCAGTGCCCCCCAGCTTCAACATTCTCCTTAGTACAAAAAAAAAAAAATAAACAATCCAAAAATGAAAAACAACACCCCCAAAAAAATCTCAGATATGATAAATCATCTTGGCAAGAGATTAGTTCCTTCAGGCCAAACAGTGCTTCTTGACTCTTTGTACAGCAAATGGGAAAAAAAACAAAAGAACCAAAAAAAAGTTAATTAGATTTCTTTTTCTACCCTGAACAGCTCGACAACAACACACATCTCTGGGCACCACCAAGTAGTTCCACTGGAAGATCCTTCATCCTCGGCACCCCACATTTCTGCCTCCATGGGCACGCTGCATGCCCATCTGTCCATCCGTCTCTCTGCCCAGGATGAGTTCCTCATGTCCGGATGATGCCGTTGCAGGGGGGGTGCTTGGGCAGGCAGGGCTCATCAGGCAGCAGGTCATGTGCAAAGACTGAGTCATCCCCCGAGGAGCACGTGCTGTGGGTGTCCTGGCCGGCTGGTGAGTATTGCTCGAAGGGCACTGAGAGGTCCAGGTACTCCTGCCAGGGCAACAGACCCATCAGTGCTGGGTGCCTGCAGTGAGGACCAAGCAACCCTCCCTGTGCCCCCCCATCACACTCACATCAGTGGATGTCACGGTGAGGACCCTGTCCAGGTCTTCCACCAACTGCTTGAAGGTTGGCCGCTGTGAGGGGACGGCGTGCCAGCACTCTCGCATGATCATATACCTGTATGAGAAGGCAAAGGTGACCTTCACCCATGGGGGGGCTAAGTGGCACCCAATCACCCCCAAATGACTTGATAGAACACCTATGGCCAATGCAGCTTCAGCCATGGAGACCTTGCTCACAGCCACTTGGGTAGAAGAGGAGGAAGGTTTTGTAGAGTCATGCTCCTCGTCACTGATCAACTCATATGTGTCCGTGCTCTCAAAGCAGAAGGACCTGTTCTAAAGTGACATGCCAGAGCTGCACCCCCAATCACTACCTACCAAACCCGGGCAGGCATGTTATGCGGCTCAGCAGTCATGGGCTGAGCTGAAATGAGCAGGAATGAGTAAGCCTATCTGGAGATGGCTGCATAATCACATAGTGGGAATGCCCCAACAGACCCAACCACAGCCTTGGGTAGTATTTGGCCACAGAGAAAAGGGGTAAGGACATCAGCCCCATCACACACTCACAAATCATGGGTGCAGTTTGCAGGTTTGTCCATCCGATGGCCTTCCTTCAAGAGTTTGAAGAGTTCTTCAACGGGAATTCCCGGGTATGGAGACCCTCCCAAAGTGAAGATCTCCCATAGTAGCACTCCAAAAGACCAGCTGGAAACCAAAGAAAGATCTTTAAAATTCAATGAGTTTTTTTTTCCAAGCCCCCCCATATCCCCTCCCCCCTGCTTGGCTTTATTTCTGTGCAGCCATGCATAGCTAACAGAGTCATCAATAGCATGACTAATTGCCTAGGCCATTTTTACTAGTTACTTGGAGATCTCTGCTGATCCAACTCAATAGCAAAGAAATCCCAAGCACCAAGTCTGAAATTGAAATGAGCATTTAATCAGATAGGTGACAGCCCATCTATCACCCCCAGCTCTTTGTTAGGTCTTCCACCAGCTCCACTGAATGGAACAAATCAAATTATTCATGCACGGCTTCACTGAATTGCAGGCTTGGAACCACAGGCCACTAATTGTGCAAGCTGATACCAAAACTTTCTTGTTACAACACTCATTTCACTGGCCAAGCCGGGAGAAAAATACCCCAACAAGCATCAGCGGAGCACTAATGTTACACACTCCAGTCCTGCAACTGCACTCTGGGTAAAAGTCCTCCTTTGCAAATATATCTTTTGCCTTCTTCATTTTCTTTTTAAAACCAGGGATTATCTGTCCCTGTTTCTCTTTCCCTCACGCTCGCTCTCCCGTTCTCTAGCTTTGATTTATGTGTCATGCCCGCTGCAGCATTACCTAAGCACGGAAACTATGATTTGAGATCAATGAAAGCCAAAGTAGGTGAAAAAATACAGAAATAGATTCGTTTGTCCAGTTGCAAGCGGTGAGCTTTGGGGAGCAGGCACTGAACTAGTGCAGAAATGCCATTATCAGCCACATGTTGAAATAAAAGAGCTGGTGTGCATGCCGAGCTAGTTCAGCCCTTGTGAAGTTCAGATGCAACACAGATTTACACATGAGGCAGGCTCTGCTATTTGCTTACCGTGCAGAGGCACTAAAATGGACAAGATAGGATTAGGAGAAATAAAGGAAAAAATTAAGCAGCAAAATTAATCCAAGAATGTATCTGTTGAACAGTCTCTGACCAACTCAGCTAATAGCAGACAGAATATTTCAAGCTCATCCCACATACTCAGCTGAAACACAACTGTCTGGGGCAAAGTGTGGAGGAAGCCAAGGGCAATTTTTCTGCATGGAGTTTTCTTTTTACACAGTTTTTGACTGAGGAGGAATCACCTCATCTGTAAATGACTAAGAAATACCTGCTTGCTTTCCAACAGTTTTTCAGCAGCTCACTAGAGATCCCTGGATGAAAGCAGCTAGATAACAGTAAAACAAAACCACGTGTGCAAAGCTGCAGCTTGCAATCGAGTCATTTGCTGTTGCAACCCCAGGCACTTCCGCAGTGAAGGAGCCCTGCTCATGCTTATCAGTACTTTGTCTTTAAGATACTCTAGGTGTTGATTTCCTGGTCATTTAATTATTTTCCTTTTAAAGTGAGGGTATGCTTACACATCGCTCTGGTGAGTATAGACCCGGTCAAACAAAGCTTCTGGAGCCATCCATTTCACAGGCAGCCGACCCTGTAATTAGGAAGACAATGGGAACATCCTATCAGCATATTCCCCCAGCCACAACGGCACCATCTGAATCTTCTTTTCTAATCCAGTTTGAAACATTTTCATTAGCAGCCACATCTGCCTTCCCGGTCACTGGGCAAAGCAGGAGTGGCCACATATAAACAGATTAGAGCGTTTGATCCCGGGATCTTTGCTGCCCATCTCTGCAGTAAATGCGCTCTGTGGAGGACTGTATTTCCCTGCCAAGGCAGGTTTAACGTATCAGCGCATCTAAATCTTTTGCATGGGAACAGCATCCATTGCTCATAAATGCAGCGAGCTCTGCAGCAGAGCTTGAGACACTTTCCATCTCTTTGGTTGGAAGAAGCAGTTGACTCCAAGTCTGAACCTGGCTTGGGCTGAACTTGAAGGGAAATTTCCAACATTGAAAGCAAGGGCCATATCCTCTGAGAAACAAATCCTGATCCTGCTGGGGGCTAAAGGAGGAGGCCTGACCCCAGGTTTCCTGGGGAACATCCTGCATCAGGGTCATAAACATGGGTTGTCACATGTAAGATATATGAGATGACAAAGTTAGTTTAATCATAATTCTTTGGGGCTTTGCTTGGCCCCTGGAGGGAGTCAGAAAGGACTGGTTTGTGTTTGAGGCATAATTCAGCCGCAGGGGGACTCTGTCCTCTTCTGACCCACTGTCCTACTGCGGAAGACAACTAGAGATGGGACATAGGCAGCATGCACAAATAGGATTATGCTCTCAGCTGTCCAACACAGCTCAAACAGGGAAAGTCCATGTGACCTACGATTTAAATTCCCAACAATTGTCATTGATTTATGATTAAGAAATCCTCGCAATTAAGAAAGATTTCTGATGTGGTATTGGAAAGGACCAGTATGGACATGGTGAGCTTTGTAGGACTGCCTGGATATTTAGACCTCTTGCAGTCACAAGGCCCTCAGGTTCTGCAATGCCTTCAATGCTTTCCATTGCCATTTCTGAATTGTAGTTGCAGCTTCAGGTATAGCGCCAGGTATACAAGAAGTGATATTCCTATGTCAGGGACTCTGGTGGGATAGAAGTTGGCTCCTTGGGACCTTTGTCCACAGTGATGAAGCAGACTGGAAAGGGCTCCATTCCCCTTTGGTTAAAAACTTGGTTTCTCTTAGCCTAAAGCCTCCTGGCCAGAGCTGAAGCTTCACAATCAGCTGCTAGCAGCAGCAGTATCTGTCAGGAAGAAAATGAATGGCAGCTGTACAGCTGGGACCAGCCTACATACAGTTCCTCCCTAGGTGATGCCACCAGCAGATTTCTTCTTCCTAAGCCCCCTTAGAAAGGGAGACATGGGACAAGGATCACTTGCTGCAGGGACGACTGAGCTGCCTGCCAGAAGAACTGCATGTCCTTTGCAGCTCTATACTTACATTGGTGGTTTTCTTGTAATAGTCGATGTTGTGGACGTCTCTAGCGAGGCCAAAATCAGCTATTTTCATCACATTGTCTTCAGTGACTAACACGTTCCTGGCTGCCAAGTCGCGATGAATGCACTGTGAAAGGTGAGCAAGTCAATAAATAAGGGCCTGTTAGCTGCTCGTGCCTGGAATCAACAGCACCATGCGGTTTATGAGCTGCGGTTTCATTGACTCCCAAGCTCATAAAGCTGTGGGCACTGCTTCACTCCTCACTTTCCGTGTCACTGCCCCATCATGCATACTCAGTGGGAGACACCTCTTAGCAACACCTAATCGGCAGCCTCTGCGCTGACGCAGCCACGCGTCTTTTCTCTCCAAAGGGGATGATGCACAGATGAGAAAGCTAACCCTCCTCCTGTGTGGGCACTTACTGGGATGTGAAGCTGCTTTTCTGCCCTGCTTCCTTCAGGAAGAGGAGTGCAGGCTGATGTGTGAAGGAAATAATGTCCTAAAACTAAGACATCTCAAATATATCTACAAAACACAGAACCATAGAACAATGTGGGTTGGAAGAGACCTTTAAAGGTCACCTATTCCAGTCCCCAACATCACAGTTGTTAGCTGAGGAAGAAGCTAGATTAGCCTGCACTGTGCAGAAAGAGAGTTTAAAGCCACCAAGAGCCATCCACCCTGACCTGCAGCCACAGGGCAGCACATCTGACATCTGAAGCTGAAGTTGATCTTGCCATAGCACTCCCTGCCCACAGAAAAGAGGACACACCGGCTGGTACACAGCTTTGCGAACCCAGACCCTGATTCTCCACTTGCTGATGTCAAGGTGAATCAAGACTAATCCCAGGGTATGATGTAAGCAAACACAGCAGCCAGCTCAGTGCCAGCAAAGTGCTCCTCAGGGAGCATCGTAGCCATATCCATGTATTGAGCCAAATCCCCTGCCAGTTCCACTCCTACTGAGCCTACATGTGCTGAAAACAGCTACAAATACATGAGCTACACCCAAGATCTCAGCTTCCTCATGAGTGCTCTGCATCTTTAGTAATCTCCAAGGAAGATCAGAGAAGGATCAGAAGGAAGGACAGGGGATGCAGATCCTGACTGTTGTCTAATGTAACAGTGACATGGTGGAAGATGGAAATTATGCTCACCCTGACCACTGCTGCCTGAGCCTCAGGATCACACATCTGACAGACAGCTACCTCTAGAAGTGAGAGAGGTTGAATAGGTGAGGATAGGCAGCAAGGTCAGAGTTTCTTGTGCTTTCATATGCATTTTTGGGATACGAAACAGGCCTGCAGGTCACAGCGAGGGCTGTACAGCTGCATGATTCATGAATGCAGCCATCATACAGGAACTTCTGCATATGGATGAAGCCTCCAGCAAAACACTCAAGATACTTCATACAGAAAAATGTGGTCTCTGAAGGGAGAAGCCTGCCAACACTTTGCCTGAGGTTGTCCTACACACACACAGAGCATTGCATGCCTTTGAACACACGGATCTGACTGATGCTTCTACCAAATGAGGTTTCTCAACTCACTTTCTGAGATGCCAAGTACTCCATGCCCCGGGCCACCTGGTAGGCGCAGGAAACCAGGTCTTTAAATGTCAACTGCTCCTCAGGCAGCTTGCAGGTGTCAAAGGAATAGTCCATGCCAGGTGGGCGACGTGCCCTGAGGTATTCCCGCAAGTTCCCCTTTGACGCGTATTCCACCAACACATACAGCGGTCCTGCAAGCAAGAGCACATCAGGATCCAGTGGAGGAACAGCTCCTCTGGGATGTTCCGGGCAACCAGGGAGTAGTTACACAGAAAGGACAGTCAAACCCAAGCCTCCCACAGCCCTGCATGCTGCTTTGCTACGTACCATCCTGTGTGCAGGCACCAAGGAGGTTAATGATGTTTTTATGCTTCCCAATCATTTTCATCATTTCCATCTCAGAGACCAGGTCAGAAAGGTCCTTGTCTGTGGCATCATCTGGGGAAAGCAAGAATGGAAAGCAGAAATGTCAGGAGGAAAGTGTTTGTGCAGTAGCCAATACAACTGCTGCATAGACAAGTGTGTTTTGGTGGGGAAACAGTACTCAAAATACCACAGTGGTTGTTTTTATCCTACTTTGGGAAGAAGAATCAAAACCAAAACTAACTACCACAAGGAAAGATAAAACCCAAATAAATTGAGATAAACGTTCATATGGGAATTATCAGAGCCCTTCATCTTCTGTTTCATCCTGGGAAGTATTAAGGAAATAAAGTCACTTTTGGTACGTGGTATAATTTTGCCTTTCTGATTGTTTCCCTCCCTCATCTCCAAGGCAAAGAGTTAAGGGCTGTGGAAGGTCAGAGCTGGGAGGGGGCTGCAGGAAGGAATGCATTTTTTGCATGGAAAGCCGCAACTTTTCTACAACAGTAGAAAAATGGGGAGAAAAGTCGCCAAATGAATGCTTTGCTTTAGCAAGATTCCTGCTTCCAAAAGCAACTTCAGAATGACAGAGATGTAAATCAAACAAATGCTTTTCTGATAAGAACTGTTATTTCTGTAAACCCGTCACCCCATGTAACCTCAATGCTGGGCTGCTCACTGCCGGCGCATCTGCCCTGCTTGCTCCAGCTGAACTCCCCAGGGTGATTTTGTCTGCGTGTTGCCTATGTTTACTGTGTAGAGGTTAAGGATGAGAACAGACTCATATGAAGGTGCCCAGTGACTCCTCCTCTTTTGGCTTCCCTTTAACCTCTTGGGAGTTTCAGATCGAGCGTCTCTAGTGAAGAAACTCCTTACAAAGGAGTATGTCAACCAAATTTCTGCATCCTCCACCTGAGCTTGCTGTACAAGGCTTTGTGAGAACAGACAGTGCTGGTTACAAGAGGAGTAAGGAGTTGGCTGATACAGAGCTGGCTGGATGAGAAGGGGGTTCCCCTTCTTCTCAGGGACGCTATTACCCCTTGGCAAAGAACCGGCTTAATTCCCCATCCCTCTTCCTGATGGCATTTTGCACTCTTAGGTTCTCTCCAAGGAGACAGTCATCACCCTCAGGCTATGTGGGTGAAAGGGATGAAAAGCTGTTCTTACTTTATTCTATTGTATCTGTTTGTATAAAAGACTTATAAGAGAAGGAAAGAGAGGAAATCCCAGTGCAAGATGCTGTTCTGCTCTCCGTGGAATTCCCATACCTTTTAACATCTTCACAGCAACTGTGATGGCCTTGTTTGGCTTGTCCTTATCGATCCCAATTGCTTCTGCCATCACCACTTGGCCAAAACACCCTTCACCGAGTGGCTTCCCCAGGGTCAGGCTGAAGGGAGGAACAAGCAGGCACATTAGTGGGGTACCAGGATGGTGGCATTATCAGCAGGCACTGGGATTGTGACCTGTGGGTCTGACTGACCGAGAGCGTGCCAATTCCCACTTGGGATCTGGAGGCAGTTCCAGCTCGGAGACATTGGCCAACATTGGCCCATCGCTGGAGGAGAGACGTGTGATCCGGACCAGGGGCGTGTTGGAATTCATGGAAGAGTTGGACTCCAACGACACCTGCTTGGGTAGAGCAAATGAAGTGTTATTGCCAACTGTATTCCCAGGCCGGGAACTGCCTGAGATGGATCACGGAGGGGGTTTGGGCTATCTTTGCTCAATGACACCTTTCTGGCAATTTCTAAATGGGAAACCCTCTACTCCTCCCCATTTCCTTGCAGAACTCCACTGTGGTCAGGTTGTTAGCTGGTGGAAAGGAGGGATAAGTCAGCCATGCTGCCCAGCGGCAGGTTTAATAAGTTCATTTGTTCCATGTGTGTCTCCACAGCATGTACAAGCTACGGAGTGACTTCTGTTCTGGCACTGTAATGCCCACCATGAGCTTGCAGCTAAAGCCATGAAATCTGTATACCTCACTCTGTGGTTTTACATGGTGCCTTTTGCTCCTGCCCCTGTTCAGAGCATTCCTAATTGCATGGAGAATGAGGACCCTCTCCCACCTCCATAAGAACCGGTTTGGGTTCACCAGTGACATCTGTGAAAGCAGGAACAAGCACAATTAAACGTGCTCTATGCTCCCCAAGGAGCTGGGACTAAACTGTTCCCCTGCAAGATGTGCCTTCTGTGGCACCCATGGCTGCACTGCCAGCCCCACTTGGACAAGGGCAACTGAAACATAGCTGCTCATGAACCAGAGTCAGCTGCCACCAGCTACTGCTCCACTGGAACAGAAACAAATCAATAAGTGGGAGTTAAACTCCTAGATGCAGCCACCTTATGTCCCTCTTGGGCAGTGTTTTCCTGGCAGAGTACTGGACCTGGAGAGAACATTTCAAGGAGGAGGGAAAAAGAGAGGGATGACCATAGGGGGGAATAGGAATCTTGTATCTACTTTCTGTTACCTGTCTCTTGAGTGGGAATTTGGAGACTTTCTGTACAGTGGGGGTATTCATGGCTTTTTTGTTTGGCATTTTCATCCTGCAGACAACCACAGCGGCCACCACCAGGACGAACAGAATAAAGCCAATGCCGTAACTGAAAATGCCAGCATACACTGAGCCAGAATCATCCATTTCCATGAGCTCCTCCGCTGCAGGGTGACAAGAGACACCAGTCATGATGGGGTAAGCAGCTGTCTACATGCAACTATACAAATGCTGTGCAACGAATCTGGGGAGGACTTGCTCATCTATGCCAATCTGCTGAGTGACTTCAGTGAGGGGGCTCTCCTAGGCCAGTGGTTTTCAACCTGTGACTGTAGCTAAAACAGTGTGCCTTTTGGGGGCTAATTTTACTGCACTTTGATGCAACTCCGGGGTTTTTAAGAGCCTTAAGCCCACAGATTGAAAACCAGTGCTCCAGGCTGAAGGCATCACGTATGTGCTGTTCCTCTGACCCTTGCTTTCCCCACACATCCACACACAGTTGGATGTCTTGGATGTGCAAAGGCTGCAGGACTAGGGTTTGATGCATTTTGGTGATTCAACTTCTCCAGCAAAGATTTCCACTGGACCAGTGCCTGCCCTGAGGGACAAAGGAGCAAAAAGGGCACCCAGACGTAAGGCATCACACAAGGCAAAAGCCTCACAGTTTGCACAATTATTTAGTGAAAACTTGGTTCTGCTGAGAAGAGGCTGGAAGGTCTGACCCAGAGAGGTGGCTGAGCTGGACGGTGATGGCATGAACCAATCAGCCATGGCTACACGCTAGCAAGGTTTTTTTGGGACCAGCAAAGCTCAGCTGTGTTCCTCCCCTTGTTGCTTTCAGGACAGGCACGGACACTGGAGGAAGAAGGACTGTTGGGACTGGTTTTCTGTCCCCAAAAGGAGTGCTGGCATCAGAGGAACAGTCAGAAGTGGGAAACTTTATAATGAAGTCATGCTGGCGTGGTTAGCTCACTAAAGGCTCATGAACATCACTGCTGCTCCAAAGCAGCATCTTCGGCAAGCAGCCGAAGCTTTCCCCTGGCAGCAGCAGGCTCCACGTCTGCTCTTCAGTGGCCATTTCCAGGGGGATATAGGGAAATGCCTGTCGGTGACACTGGGGGCTGTGCCAGCGGTGCAGGGCCTGATCCTGCATGGAGCCATCTCCTCCTGCAAGGAAGGATTACCAGACCTCCTGGGATCAGATGCTATGGTTGGTGCCGCAGCTCTGCTGTGTCTGCTCCACATCTCCCACACTGTGGACAGTGGTTTACAAGCAGTTGGGCTGCATCCTGTGCCCTCTCTGTGAGTAGCGCTTTGGGGCCTGCTGCTGCACACAGACAGCTATCAATCACTGCGTCTGACTTCAGTATAAAGTTCCACTTCAGGGTTTTTGGAGGGTTTTCTCCTCCTTATTCTTTGGTTAAATGAGAGGTGTGAGTTCAGCACCAGGAGATTTTCAAAATAACAGAGACATCAATTTTTACAACCAAAGGAAATGATTTTTCATCCAGTGGATAGCAGAAGCAGAAACAGGATCAGATCAGCTATTATAGAGCTGGCAAATACACAGAGGAAAGACCAGCAGCAGGTTCAAGCATGAAAGACACCTTAAGCCCCAGAACAAGCGATTACAACCCAGCCACCCGCACACATAAAGTCAAGATTAGAAATGCCAAAGTTTCCAGTTCTTAAACACATCCTGAGAAGGATATGTTGTGAGTTGGACCCAAATGCTGTCTGTGACCACGTGAGCCAAAGTGGGGTGCACAGGATCTTCTGTGCCCTTTCACTAATGGCCTACTGAACATACTCCAGGTCTGCTCCTGCACTCTCTGCAAGGCACAGCACACGTGAGATTCCGTATGAATATTGCTGGCGTTTTCCTGGAGCGCGCTCAAGCCTGCCCCATTGCTGGAGGCAGCTGCTGCAGGTGAAGGGGCAGCACAGACTCATTCCCCTCCTTTGAAGAGCAGACCTGTCTGTTGCATATTCTGCGCTGGCTTTATTGTCAATGAGAGCTTTTGCACATGAAAGGACCACAAAATTGAGGTCACCCTGGCCTTGGGTTTCAAGCCTGCTGCAGCTTTCATTGATCCCAGCTGGAGCAGGCAGCACGCAATGCCCTTGGGAGCCCGGACTCCTGGGCTCTATAGATGAATCTCCTCGACCTTCTGTTTGAGATCAATGTCTTGGCCTGCTCATCCGTGAAGTGGAAATAATGCTACAGGCAGGGAAGGGTGTACCCACACCATGTACTTATGTATCTCATTTCAGGTTAAGATACGAGATTAGACAGAAAGGTTCCTCCCTAAGATGATCCACAGTCCATGTCCAATTTAGGGACCCTAGATCATCTGATGGAGAGGTTTCCTTCTCCCACTGTCAGTGTAAAACGATATAGCTAAATTTGGCTTAACAGTCTCCTAATAAGGAGGCTGTGAACATTTCCCTGTTACCTAGATCAAAGATGACACTGGGCATTCTATATCATTACTGCAATGATAATGCAAATGTTGAGCTGCAATGCAAAAAGTGTCAGCTGCGAGTATGCAACAGGAGCCTGCAGCAAAATCCCAGAGGATTTGCTCCCAAAAGAACACCCCCTCTTTCCAAGCAAGGGGCGGTGTGAAGGAACTTGGCATTTCTAAAGCAAAACATCAAAGCACCCTGTAAAGAAAAGGAGAGGCCAGCAGAGAAGAAAATACCTGGTAGCACCGTCAGCCAAGCAGAGTGATGTGAGAACCCAATAGAATTCCCTGCGAGACAAGTATATTCCCCAGCATCCTCAAAAGTAACATTTCGCAAGTACAGAATCTCTAGCTCCTTATCCGTTGTGTTAACACCTGCTGTCTACAGGGGAAAAAAAACACACACGTATAGAAAAGAGGGAAAACAGAGAATAAGCCACATTCCCAGCAAGTGTGAGGACACCACAGGCAAATCTCAAAAGCAGATTAAGGTGGTTTGGTTTTTATTATTTTCCAATGGCCCATCTTCCACATTCATTTATTCATTCCCCTCTGCAACCTGTAGTCCAAAGCAAAAAAAGTTCCCTTCACCAGGTTCTTACTCTGTCCCACTAAAGAAGCATGCAAGCAAAGGCATCCAAATGAAAAATTGCCCCCACAATATGACTGACTTCAGGTTAGTAGGGTGAGTACAGGGGGTGGGGAAAGGCAAGGTGGTAAAAGAGAAGAAGAAAGACAGAAAGAAAAGAGAAAGCAGGGGAGATGTAGTGGGGAAAGACTCAAGTGCTGACCAGAGGAATATACAAACGTTTTGATTCATTACATCCAAAAAACAATGAAATTCTGCAATTTTTTATAAATTTTTCAGAGTGGGCATCTCAAAGCATATATTGATTATAAACCCATGATACTGTGCCATAACTCTGGCCAACAACAAGAAGGCGCCTGTAAAGGAACTTCCCTGCAGTGGCACTGAGCAGCACACCCTTCCAGGCTGGAGTCAAACCCCAAGCCCATAGGATTGCTGCTGCTCTATTTAACAGGTTTTCTTGCACAAGCCAATGTTGGTATTTATTTCTCCATTACTTCTCCGAAGGACAGAAGTGATTGCATCAGTTTTACAGGTGAAAACCTCCAAACAGCTTGGGTTTCCAGAGCTTTGAATGTTGCAGTTCATTAACATGCAATTCTGTTATCAGCACTCAATTGTAAAGAAGGGAAAGGAATTAAAAGCGTGAAGAGTTGATAGCAAAATCTGACAGTCATTTTATTGTGGGAATTTTTCCATGGCAATTGCTGTATAGGCGTCACATTCTTGTTTAAAAAAAATTAGCGAGAAAATAAGATCAAGCCATTCAGCGTCAGTTGACAGGGTATAATACAAAATGAATAGCAATTTTAATCACTAGCTTCTTAAAAATGTTATAGCTCATTCTTGCAGTTGCCAGGGCCTTGGGACAGAGTCTGTGGTTTACCTGGTTTTGGTTTGCGAATGTGGAGCCAAAATGGTTTTTCGGCTATGCCTACGAAATTGTTGGCTCTACATAGATATTCTCCTTCATCTTGTTCTGTCACATTGAACAGATTTAGGTTAGCATCGGCTTCAGCGTTTTTACTGATCCAAGACTGCAGGAATAGACAGAAACCTGAACTTCAGTAAACCAAACAATACCTCATCACACCTATATCAGCTAGGATTGACTATTCGCGGCTATTTTCTTTTCAGCTGTGGCAACATCCCCTGCTCACCCTATGGTGAGAGAACTAACCCAGGACCTGGGTGAGGAAGAGGAGTTGCATTTGGCCCCCAAACCACGTGCAGGTGAACTCCCTTCCCTTCAGACAGACCAATTCCCCACTTCTCCATCTGACAGCAGAGGCCCTATGGTTTCTCAATAACTCAGCAGACAGGAGCACCAGAGAAAGGGCTTAAGCAGAGATTTGTGTTTGCAACAAGGCTCAGAAATACTGTTTCAATTATCAGATTCCAAAATAGAATTTGGAAACAAAATATAAGCAGTGGCGGTCTGAAAACTCACTGCTGACTTTGCCTTTCAGAAATTAGCTGTAACTTTTTCCACTGCTTATAGGAGCCTCTTCTTTACTAAATAAAGTGCTGCACATAAATCAAACAAACTTCAGACTCTTAAGCAAGGGTTTCATTTCTCTTCTTCCACACTGCCACAACAGCACATATCAGGGTTTTTTCCCTAAACACCAAACAGTTGTTTTTATTTTGCTTGAAAATGCACAACCGTTTTGGGTGGCCTCAGAAGGAGCCCAGGGAAAGTCTAGGAAAACTATCAACTGCAGTTCTGGAAATGAAAATAAGCCAATTACTCTTCTCGTTTTTAGTCTCTCCAGCCCAGTCTCGGTGCCTTCAAGGCCTGATCCTGCCAATATGACGTGCACCCCTCTAAAATCAACAAGACTGTGAGATGTAATAGGTTATTAGGACCTGAACCCACAGGGGGCATCAAAAGGAAGCTCCAAGGTCCATGGTTGATGACAAACACCACAAGTTTTGACCTGATCTCATCTCTAAGGCTTATGTGCTCCAAGTCTGTCTGTCCTGACTAGGAGGGAAACGTGCCTGCCTGCTGTTGCTGCCCTGTTTATAATTAAAACAGGCATGTTTCAATGCAGAACATACAATTTAGCCTTTGACAAAGCTTGGGCACAGTGTTGCCAGCTCACTCTGTGTAACTGGAATGCATTTAGTGCTCTTCTGCAAAGAAAAAGGGGTTTCCTTTGATCACAAATTAGCCCAGGCTTTCAAGGACTGATGCAGGTGATGGCTTGGTTTTGTCAGGCTGTTAAAAATGGCTTGAAAGTACAGCATTCAATTTATCCATCTGGACTGGACTGGGCTGGGTTTCCCCCCCGTTCCCATTTAGATGTAAGGGGGGAACTGTATGTGCTGGGCACTTCTCCTTGCTGCAATGGAGACAGGGATATTCCCCATATATAAACTGCCCCATAGCAGCTCCTACACTCCACAAAATCTCCTGTAAGCAGGAGGGAAGTGCAGGCTGATAAAAAAGCCTTATCTCCCTGCAGGCACCACAGCACCGGGCAGGAGGGAGCCTTTTCTAAAGCTGCTGTAGGCAGGACTGTTAACAGCACCCAACTCCAGCAGCATGGCCAGGATGCTGTCACACAGCAACAGCAGTATGTGGCAAAAGGGGAACGAGTCCATAAAGCCAACAGGCTGACCTCAAGAGGACAGTGAGATCACTTTATCAGGCCTTTAGTTTTAAAATACAAGCACACACACATAACATAAAACCCCTGCAAAGCTGGGCCCGACACAGCTCCACGGAGGCCCAGTACTAGTGCACAAAAGATGCATCCCAAAATGGAAATGCTCCGTGGCCCAGCGCTGATGCCGGCGTTAATACAATTCAAAGCATTCCTGATTAACCAGAAGTAGTAAATAGACGTGTGCTGGTCCTATTCAGCAAAAAAATAAAACCAAACAAAACTTGTGCTTTCAAACGCCTGCCTGTGCTCCCCTTCGAGGAATGCGGAGCCTTTGCAGTGCACAGAAGAGAAGGTATTTGGCAATTCTAATTACCTAGCCACCCCAGTGCTGCTCCAACTTCATTTTAAAGCACTATTTATACGGACTATTTATATGTTCTTTGCCACAGCAAAATGAGAGCTTGTGCTTGTGACACAAGGCACTGTTCGCAGCAGCTCTGCAAACTTCCAAAAGGTAGCACTTTATCCCACGGGGACCACACACGGAGCCCGGAGACTATACTAAGTGGCATGTGACACAGGCAGCTATTCAGTGCTTGGTACTGGGCTGTGAAACCAGGGGGGAAATTCAAATATGCATAATTCAAACACATTTGGAGAGACGGCGAGGAAAGAAAAAGTTCTATCGACTCGCGAGAAGCACGTGTTGCCAATCCTGAAGAACGGTCTCCAACCATTTCTTCCAACCAATCTGTTATTTCAATCTGTGTAATTATTTCCAGGGTCTCTGGCTTTTATTATCATGTATCTGGCTGAGTTACAGCTTTGTAGATGATGTCTGATAAGTGGGGTGTTTTTTAAGCTTCATACAAAGAGACAGAGGGTGTGTGCAGCAGGATGCGTATGGGGTATGTCCATGCATAGGACAACCTCAGCTTGAAATTGTAGGGACAAAAATCTCCTTTCAGCTATAACTACAGTGCCAGAGAAACTCTGTTTGGCCCTACGCATTTTAATAAACACCAACACAGAATGCCTTGAAATACTTAAAGAAAAAAGGGGGTTTTAGAAGACAAATGTGCTTTTTACTCTCTATTCTCTACTTTTTATATTTACCTAGGTTGAGGGGAAACCAGACCCACTGGCTTTGCTCTGGCTGTAATCTGGAAATGCCCTTTCCTGACAGCATTTTAGCAAAGTAAAGTCTTACTAAGTGAGTTTTTGCTCAATAAAAGCTTTCTCGAGAAACGATAATAGCAATGTTCACAAACGTTAGTGGCTAGAACAAGACTATCTTGGCTCTCAGGTGCTGGTAGTTCAGCATTATTTAGTATGTGCACGCTACAGCGTGTTTACATGAAAACGAAAGAATGTGTTTTAGTTGGGAGCCTTTTATTTTAGTAAGTGCTGAAAATACCTCTACTGAAGCTGTAAAAAAAGGTTATTTTTACAATTTCAGGTCAAACACAATCTAACAGCTCTTTCATTATGATGCATTTCTCCCAGTTGTCTCAGCTGTTACAACTCCTTTGCTTATCTATGCCACTACAGTAGTGTTATATCTGGCAAACAGAAGACTCTGGAACATTGACTTTAGGACATTTTTGCTGTACCCCCTCCAAAAAGCAGAGTATTCCACTGTGTGGGCTTAAAGAAGGACTGCCCTGAGTGTGAGAAGAATGAGTGGGCACCAACCTTCAGCACTGTGACATAGGGCGTCCCATCGGGGCCGTATTTGCTGCCGTTGACTTCCACGTGTTTCAGCCATTGGATGTGAGGCTGGGCATCGCTATAGACCTTGCAGTGAAACTCCACATTGCTCCCTACCACCACAGTCTGGTTGGCAGGGAGACCTGCTTGCAGGATTGGTCGGTGGGGTGACCTCTCTGAAAAACAGAAAATAGAAGGAAATCCTGACTCACTTGCCCTTTTTCCAGCATGGATTCTTCTCTGAACCCTTCATCTCCTGCCCTTTCAGCAGAGAGGGTGAAGACTGGGACTGACCCCCAAAGGTGCTCTGGCCACCACTTTACCCAGTGCTTCTCAAGCCAAACAGGGAAGAACCACCCAGGAACGGAGGAGGCATCTCAGCCCTGCCATTCCTTCTCTGGCTCCTTTGTAGACCAGCTAAGTAATTTATTGATCACATATCTGAGGCTGAATTGCTGGTCCAAAGAAAGCTTGTTGTCCATTTTAGAAGACACATGATCCAGCATTTTGGGAAAGAAACCAAGCTCCTGTTTCCCATATCCAATCACACACTCAGCTGTTGAAGGAAAACAGAGAACTCTCACCTAATACATCAAGCTGGTATGTGTGCCTAATGTTGCCGTATTTGTTCTCCACAACACAGGTGTAATTTCCTCGATCTGACGGCACAACGCTCTCCATCACCAGGCTCCACTGCTGGTGTCGCAACTAGAAGAAGAAATTAAACCATCAGTCTTGAGGTCAAGTACCATCATCACCAGACTATTCAAATCAGTGAACAATCAGTGAGCTTCTACATACTTGGCCAGCATGAATGGACCCCAGAATAGGCCTGAACATCACAAGGAGCCATCTCAAGGGTCATTAAAAGCTTAATGTGGAAAGGAATTAAGACCATGGCAGAAACAGGGCAACACAGCGAAACATGCTCAGATTGCAAGGTGACTTGTTAATGCTTCCACAATAACAATAATGAAACCAGCTGAGTGTGGTACCTCTCATTATAATACAGAAAGCATCAGCTAACTCTGATCTGCTGGTCCCCTCTGCCAGACCACTCTGCTCCAGAGACTTTGTCACCTCAATATATTGTACTCTCATCTGCAGATCTTTACCAACCACTACATATAACCCATAAGATGACTACAAACAAAAATCATACTCACTACTGCTTCTATAATATATTTTAAAGATGTGTGCTATGGAAGCAATACGCCATGGCATCTGTCTGAGCAGAAATGAGTGTCTACAATTGAGTGAGTCCCCTAAAATCCCTGAAAAGAGCAGAAGAAAACATGTCCAGCTTCAAGTCTGGTCCCTAGGACGCTTGGTCAGCCCTTCTATTTTTGGCATCAAGTTTTATACTGCTTGGTTTTCTGGATGTGGCTCAGGTCCAGAGTTGTTAGCTGCTCAGTAGCAGAAAGGAAAGTACAACCCATGTCTCTACTCTGACCAGCTGCTCTGTGATCCCAGCTAGAACATTTGTTTCTAATGAGTATAAAGGATACAACAGATATGGAAAGCAAATCTTGAATTAATACAGAAAGCAACCAACAGTAACAAAGATGATTTTAGGGTGCACAGCATACATAAGTTCTCCAAATCTCTAGATACTAATTTAATGCCTTTGGCTGCCCCAAGCAGAACACCTAACTTCCGTAAGCATTTTGAAGGTGACTCCAAGGACACAGAAGCAGGAGATTACAACAATGCTGTGCTACAGAATGTCAGGGGCTGATGGAAAAAACAAGGGCATAATTGCTCCTGGAGTTTTCTTGCTGCAGCAGGTGAACTCTAATATGAAGTCATTTAACCTCTTTAGCTACACATAAATTGCAGCCACATGCTTTCCTTTAAAGGGCCAAGTCACAATTAAAGCCAGAATTTTACAAGGAGAATGTTTAAAAGTCATAGAACTAGTGTGAGGTGTCCATGCCCATGGCGTGTTGGCCATGGGAGTTGGAACTAGATGATCTTAAGGCCCTTTCCAACCCACACCACTCTGTGATTCTATGACTAGATTCTATCTAGTTGCAAGATTGGCAAGAAGTCATTTTAACAAAGCTTTATAAATCTCTGCTTCCCTGAAAACAGCACTGCTCAGCACCCCACTTTTCAGAGACTGCTGAATAGAGCATTTAATTTCAGGTTATAGGAAATAGGGGGCTGTGGCAAAGTCTGTACACAAATCTTGGTTATTGCAGATGTCTGGTCAGGTCTGACTGCACCCTTTGCCCACCCAGGACAGCACAGATGGAGCTCAATGCAGAACCAACATTCCATTTTTTGTAACGCGACGTTGACTTGGTGCACCTCTGTAACAGCATGGCAATTACAGGGTAAAAGGAGCTCTGAGAACAGGGAACCTGGACCCTGAGTTCACAGCCTAACATACCAGACTGTCAAGGAAGTTTCAATGCAAATTTGTGGCTGCTCCGTGGCTTATTTCCATACTGGCTTGTCTATAGTTGTGCCTACAAGACTTTTTCTAACCACTTTTCAGCATTGCAAAGCATTTGCATCTGGAACCCCCAGAAGCTACTCCGAAGAACTGGGGGCTCCAGGTACATGGACAACTCCCTAGTCTGACCTGTATTATACAATCAGGTCCAAATTAGGCGTTTTACTTAGGATGCACTTTCAAAGATGCTTTTATAACACCCTCAAAGCCCTTCTCATTGCCAGGTTTGTGATGAGGACTTTTGACTCTGAACGGAGAGGAGAACCCGGGGGGCACAGACTTATGGGGCAGTACCTGTTTGGAAACTCTTATAGAAGCAAGAAGATTATTTCATTTGCTGGGTTGTTCTGTTTTTTTTTTTTTATTTGAGACTCTCATCTAGAGTTAAAGGATAACAAAAAGGGGCATTCACAAGTTAGGACAGTCACCACACTCAACAGAACATTAGAAACACAAAGTGACTTTGGGCAGGCATTAATCAATTGGGTGGGATACTGGAAATCCCTCTGGTTTATTTGGTGCTGTCATTCTCAGCTCCAGTGAAACTAACACTTGCAGACACACTTGGAACCTCAGCCTGTGTTTCCCAGACTGGTATGCAAGTCAGTGCAATGGTCTGGGGAAGGGATAATCCTCCTATCTCCCCTCCCCCTCAATCTTCCCTTCTAGGGTCATTTAACACACAGAGGCTTACGATATTAGAGATTCCAACAAGGATTTAACCATTAATGCTCTTTGGGAAATTTCATATGATTAGTCATATGAATTTCTTGTCTTTCTCAGTTAAGGATGAACTGTAACAGAACTAGGTTAGCCTGCACTTCATATTTTCAACACTCGTCCTTCTCTCTTGCAGGCTTTACACCAGTCACACAGATTTAAACCCAGTTTGCAAGAGGCAGAAGTGGAAGAGTGGTCAGCTTTCATCTGGTGACCACAGATCTTTCACAATCAAAACTGAAACTCTTCCACACACTGAAAACAAATGAGAGCAATCTCAGCTCAAGGATTTCTGGGTTAAGATCAGATCTCGAGATGAAGTAAGCCAACCAAACTCTGCCAAATCTGGATCTTGGTCATTCTTTTCAAGCTGCCTAATCCTGTTATGAAGACAAGGTGTAATGGGGAATTTAAATCTAAAATGCATGAGATACTGAGCAGCTTCTCAATTTCTGGTTCAAATCTCAGCTGATATCTATCAGTACATTTATATTGGATGAGATTTACATTAGACTACTTACATCTAACGCCGGCTCAAGAGTAAAAACAAGCAAATAAGGGAAGGAAGTTTACAGAGAGAGAAAGATGTCTTTATATTAAGAAAAGGACAAAGAACTACACCTAGACAGATAGAGAGCTTAAACCAATCTTGCTGTAATTGGCCTGACATTGCCTTCAATAGCTCTTTTAAGCATCAGCTTGTTGCTGAAGGTGCCCCTAGAGAAACAAAGCACAGCGATGCCAAAGACTCACTACCGCATTGCAGAGGATGAAATGTGTCAATTTAAACTCAACGATGGATTAAAACCACTGGGAAGTGGGATGGGGAATTGCTTTCAGCTTTAGATTTGATTCTGCAGGCATAATTTAGTGCAGCTGATGTCACATAGTTTGTAAAAAGCCATTCGATCGGCGCACGCAAGCCTGAAAACACTTCATGATGATCCTTACTGTCTGCAATTAGTAAAAGATGCCTGTGCTTTGTGAATGCTATCTGCTGAAAGGCTGTTTACCCACAGGAGTTGCTTCCCCACTTCTTTTCCCTCCTTAACTTTCAGAAGGTCCAAACCTGAGCTTGTCCTCAGCCTCATCCAGGCTGGAGCAGGGAAAGGACTGAGGAGGGAGCTTCAAAGACTTCACTGAAGCAATCACAAAAGGCTCTTTCAGGAACGGGTCTGAGCTAACAGGAAAGAAACAGCCCAAAACTGTGGGGAAGGAAGACTTTTTGAATCCTTTTCTGGCTCCTGGAGCCCGGGACACTTTGCATGCCCAGCTGCCTTTCAAAATGCTACAGATGTGGTAAGCATCAGCACACAGCTATTCAGAGTACTGATGAGGGTGCCTTGCCAAAAATCACCTTCTTTCCTTACTAGTAGTGCAGGGATACGCCAGGGCTGAGTGCAGGCAAAAATCACTGCTCAGGAGTCCTTCTTTCTACACTGTTTTTTGTTATAATCAGCTGCTGCTAGCTTTATTCTTCCCAAATAAAGCCATAAAGGAGCCTGACTGTGACCTCAAGGGACAAAGTTGTAACAATAACAAAATCAAAGAACTGATTTTCCTGCTAAAAACCTGCCACAATTTGTCATATACAGTAGCACAGAAACTTCTGGCTAATCAAATCAGTTGAGTGCTGTGGGGTTTTGCATCCCTTAGCTCTATCTATAAACACGAGCTAGAGCATTTTCCAGAACATCATCTGGTAAAAGCAAGGAGGGAGAAAAAAAAGCAGCCAAGGAGCAGATGCTATTACTCTGGCTACAAGGGATTCCAGCACTTGACCAAGGGTCAGTGATTTATACCACAAGAATGTTAATGACCACCGGCACGATGGCCCAGCTCTTTGGTGAGGTCCTACTATACCTTCAAAAGGATGACGTGACAGTTTTCGTTGAAAGCCTGGAAAGCTGGGAGTAGCTATGTCTCAATGCACTGGGCTGATCTCCAGAAGTTAGGACAGAAGTTTGTGCTCCTGCTTTCTCATCATTGCCCACAATGCAATCATAAGCCCAGCCTCCTTTTTACCTGCTCACTGTGCCATCACCGTAGACAAACCCAGAGAGAATTAGCCTTCAATCCCAAAGGACAGCAAGCATTTTTAATGCTTTGGTGTTATGCAATTGCTAAGGCTGCAAGAAACACCCCCACCCCATCCCCACACATGTGTTCTCATATGTACCAACAGTCATTCCTGTGAAATACAATTTTCTACTGGTAGGAAACTGCTGACAAAAGAGATCCGAGCCAAGGCCTTACCTTGATGCCCCCAATCCTATGCTCTCCTTTGAACTCCTTGCCATTTTTCAGCCAGTAGATGGAAGGGGTTGGGTTTCCACCCGCCGGACATCGGAAGCGAACCGTGTTGGCAGCAGGAACTGCCAGCAGCTTCTTCTCCATCTTATCTGGCCGGGTCCAGAAGGGGACACCTGAGGAAGTTAAAACCAAGTTAAACAGGCCTGTTTCTGCCACAGAGGGTATCAGCTGATGAGCAGTTGCATTTGAGGAGGCTTTGGCATGTGCGGAGTGACAGTTAAATTGCTACCTGCTGCAGTTAAGCTAAATGACACAGAAATGCTTTCCAGCTAAATGACTCTTATAGACGTAGGCAGGGTGTTTGCATTTTAGGTTTGTGATGAAAGGTTCATGACCAGGTTTTTGTCTCAGTAATGCCAGTGTAAATCTAGAGTAGCTGTTTTTAAATCAACAGGTAAAATTATCCCAGATCAGGATGAGAGTTTAGCCTCACTGTTTTAAAAGATACAGATGTACCTTTGGGGACAATGGTAGCCAAGAAGCATGAACAGCAGAAGGATGTCAGAACTGCAAAAACACATTGATAGGCCAGCAAGGAAGCAGGGAGAAAGCGTTAGCTGAGTGCACTGGAAAACTCTGCTTCTCAGTGAGCACAAACATAGCCTCCTTAAGGGAAGGAAAGAAGAAAACCAGCCAGTGCCAAACTGGTTTATCATGTTTATGTTCTATAAGTACAAGTGATTTTAGTTTTAAAGATTCATGTTACCTTTGAACAGGGATAAGTTGTTCTAAAACACCAATGTTAGCATGAGATGCTTTTTATAATCTGCCTCAAGAACACTGATGTTTCTTGGCTACATTACAAACATTACATATTAACTCCAAATTAAGGCAGCAACAAACTCATTATACTGGGAAGAAAGTTTTTTTTAAAGCCTCCCAAGCCTTCATTTCTGCTTAAGGAAACACAGCAAAGCTGCATGTGAGGTGTTTCCCCTCTCACATGGAAGGTCAGATCTAGCCCCCCCCCCAGCTCTGTGCTACACACCAAGGCCAAAGGGATATGGGGGTAAACAGCATTTGGGCAGCAAAACAGCAAAGAAGAAGCCAAGGATCATAACTGGCTATCTCCTCTGGATGGGAAGGAAGCACCCACAGACACAGGAGTACCCAAACCCACCAATCAGAGACATTTGTGTGCTTCTGGCACAGACAAAGTGACGGTGCTGGTCCTTCAGTAGCTGCTATGGAAAACATGATGGCCACCAAAGCATCGGTGCTGGCTTCTCCTGCAGCAGTGATGATGCTCAGGAGATGTTCACCACCCAGCACCACCTCAGTGCTTCTCTGAAGCTTCTGCAACCCCCTCCCCCTCAATGACAGGGGTGTACAAAGTTTTCCTTCTTGCTGCATCCCTCTGAGATGCGCCTGAGCTGTTTTCTTTCTCCAGCACTCCCCAATTAACCTAGCCCCATTGTGTTTGGCTCCACAAGACCCATTCCTTTGCCATTCCAGGTAAGTCAGTGACGACCCCACCTTGGGTCTAAGTACCCTGTGTCCCCCATGCAGGTCCCTGCCGCATTTCAGCTCCAAGGATTTTGCAGGCAAGGTCACATAGCTCAGTCAAAGCAATCCACGCACCCATTGATTTTATCTCCTCCACATGGCCGTGTCTTCCCATGGCTCCTTGTAAAGCCCACCTAGCCATGAGGACTGTCAAGAGGTACATTCAGAAGGCCCTCCATTTGCTGGAGATAGCCCTGCTGGGAACACTGTTCTCATGTCTCATCTGCTTTCACACCTCTTTCACACCCTCTTTAAAGGGCACTGAAATAGGAGTATGGCTGGCACAATCAGAAAGAGGAATCCCTGCAATTCCCATGCTCCTACAAAATCCCTCTACGAACTTTGCTGTGAACACAAAGCACACCCAGGAGGGCCCTCAAATGCTACACGGTAATGTGGGCTAAATAAAGCTGGACATGGTGTTGTCATTTACCTTCCAACATCTGAGCTTGAAATATTGGTAGAACTGCACAAGAATGGGGAGCATTCAAAAAAATACTAGAAGAGTGGGAGCGACATAAAGGAAGAGCAGGTCTTGATGGTAAAGGCAAATGCTGCTATCACACACATTGGGAAAAGGAGCAAGAAATCAAGAAAGAATAAAGAAACCAAGCAAAGGTTGGGTGAAAGCCCAGGCAGCAGCAGGGGGGGAATCTGGAGGAGGTGGGGTGGTGTTGGGAGGCCTGAAGAGGAGGGAGCTGAAGAAACCATGTTGGGAGACATCTGGTCTTAGGTTTCTGAAACATGGGCTATTTTCTAGCCCAACGCTTCCTTTTGGCAACTCACCCTGATTTCCCGGAGTCTTTACAGGAGGTTAACGGGGCTAAACAGGATGGAGTTCAGGGAAAGGCCAGGAAAGGATGGAAAAGTCCCTCTTCTCTGCTGCTAAGGGCAGCCAAATAACCTGCTGTTTGTTGTTTGATTAACATATCTGCCTACAATAAATCCCATTTTATGGTGTCGGTGACACTCACCCGGGCATGGGGATGTAACTAGATCACACAACCGCCCCACCAACACTGTGCTCCTCCTTGTGCTGCACTTCTGGGGAGTCTTCCCCTTTCCACACTGGCAGCGTGTGCTACAGGATGAGGTTTCACTACGTTTTCTCACTGAAAAGATGAGCTTGAATCTCACAGGAATCCCATCAACCTACTGGCTGCAAACGCTGTCACTGAAGCCAAGAGAGATTTTGCTATCAGGCATCAGAGTGGAGCAGGAAAGTTTCCAGCTGGGGATATTCTCCATACGGAGCAAAGGCAGGATCCACTCCTCCCTCCTTGCAATTAGACACTGCTTCTTCCCCAAGTGCCTTCCCTTCGTTTGGGTGCTCTTCCGTGCAACTCAGGGCTTGCCAGAGCTGGGCATCCCTGGATTCATGTGCCAAGCTTCAAACAATCAGAGCATCACTCTCAAGTCAAACTGGAACTGGAAGAAAGTGTCTGCGCATTGAAAACAGTGCCTTTGTTCTCGCTTGCAGGAGCAGCGAACAAAACATCACTGCTTTCGGTTTGCTGTGCCCCTGGAGTCCTTTCATTACCACTTTTTAAGCGGATGAAAATGTTGCTAACTCCTCTTTTCAAGCAACGCTTGCAAAGCTCCAGAGAGTTTCGGCAGCGAGAAAGGAGGAAGGATGAAAGACAGGAAAGATTTCTAGACCCGCTCTAAATTAATTACAAGCACTGATTTTGCATGTGCAGGTGTGAAAATAAAAGAGATCTGAAAAACATTATCACTGGCTCTTTCCCATCATCAAACACCAAACCCAACACAGTCCATTTTGCTTGTTAAAGACACCGGCCACCCATCCAACTGGAATGACCAATTAAAAAAACCTGATAGGGATACTTGGAATAATTAATACAGCCGAGCACTCATTTAGCAATTAGGAGCTGCCACAAAATTCTGCGGCAGACAGGATCAACCCTAATTGTGTAATTTCCCCAGCTGACGCCTCCGAGTACACAGACAGATTTAATTGGAGATTATAGGGGCTCTTTGAAGGTGCTGGGGCTACACAGCAGGGACTCCAAACAAACAGACACAGGCTGGTAGGGAGCACTGGGGCAGAAGAGCAGTGTGTGAAAAGGGTGTTTTGTTTTTGTTTCAGGGCCAGGAAATACAGCTGTAGAGAACAGAGGTACTGGGAAGCCTCTTTCTGCAAAGGCGGAGCGTGGTTTGGGACAAGGCTGCAACAAACGGGCCAATGATTTGAAGCTGCTCAAGTTCCTCTTTCTTCTTTTCTGCTGCCCACCCTTAAGGGACGCTGCGTTTCTATGCTGCTCTTCAGAGAGGATGCTTGAAGGAGGGTGAGCAGAGCAGGGCACTCCACATGGAGGGCCTATGTACTCTCCAAGAGGTTTTGCATCAAATATTGATTTCTTTTAAGACAGATTTCCTTTAATTCTCTTGCTTTGCTATTTCCAGCTCAAGTTAATCAACACTTCTGGGTCAAACCCCCCCAGATTAACAAGATTAGCTTTAAACTCATGCTATAGGAATCAGCTCTCCAAACTCTTCTCTATAGACATGAGGATAAGAAACTCTCTTGAGCACCAAAATTAAAGCAGAAAGTTAACTTATCATCACAAGGGGCCAAGAAACAAAGTTTTTATTCAGTGACATACAGTATGGCAAAATGCAATGAGCCAGTCCTGGATGGATTACCTCCTCCTAAATACAAACAACTATTGGTTATATCTTTCTTTGGCATAAAAGCATATTTATTGCCTCACTCCTCTAACTCTGACCATGGCTATGCCTGATGGCCAAGCAGAGGTCCATACACTCCATTATTAGGGGATCTTTTTGCCACAAGAGATGGAGGACACAGGTCTTTGAGCTGTCCATAGGACATGGCACTGGGTATACCATCTGCTCAGGATGGTCCTGCAGCCCCTGTGGACTGTCCCATATTGGTGGTGCCAGGGTTAATAACACAGCTCCCCAGATGCAAGAGAAGAAGTTCAAGTGGAGAGTCTGACATCAAACAAAGCAACATAAAGCACGTCCATGTCATGACATGCCATGAGGTTTCACCATGCTGGCAAGTTAAACTGATGAACCGTTTTTGAAGCAGAAGAGAATCCAACTTTTCATAAGAAGACCTTTAAGCAAAGACAAGCCGTTACCTTCAGGTCTAAAAAAAGAGACAGCCTCGAAGTCAAGAAGACCCAGAATACAGGCTATAAATACATGTGGTGAAACGCGTGTTTTCCTTTTCAGCAGAGAAAACCGTGTCTCTCTGCACCGTAAACCAGCTGATGATTTTTTATATCTGTTGCTAAGAGATAGAGTTTACTACAAACTACATAATAAAAAGTACAGAACAATTAACTGCTCATCAGAACCTGCTCTGCAGCAGGAACAAATCCTGCAGGACCAAACCTGACCCTCCCCATGCCTCTACCAGGCTTCAGCAGGCATCAGGAGCACTGAGCATCTCTGCAAAGGTGCCTGTCACCTTGCAGAATCCAGCCCTTAATTAGAAGCCATCAGAAAACAACTAACTGCTGCCAGCGGGTCGCCTGGCAC